>WNGS01014989.1:66721-77713 GCA_020271785.1 Procambarus virginalis | reverse complement strand
GCAGCAGCAGCAGCAGTAGCAACAGCAGAGCAGCAGTAGCACAGTAGCACAGCAGTAGCAACAGCATCAGAAGTAGCATAGGAGCAGCAGCAGCAGCATCAGAAGTAGCACTAGCAGCAACTGCGGTGACAGCAGCAGTAGCAGCAACTACGATGACCATAGCAGAAGCAGTAACAGCTTCAATAGTAATATCAGTAATGCAAAATCAGTGACAGGCGCTCAGTAGCGGCAGTGAGAGCAGATCAGCAGTGCTCAGTCCCGCGAAAGCTGCCACCATATCACTGAAATGGTAGCAGTACCACCAACCTTCACCACACTAATATTAGCTTCCACTATAGCAGTCATTGTGGTAGTAAGTCATGGTGGTAGTAACAGTTATGGTGGTAGTAACAGTCTGGTGTAGTAACAGTCATGGTGGTAGTAACAGTCACGGTGGTAGTAACAGTCATGGTGGTAGTAACAGTCATGGTGGTAGTAACAGTCATGGTGGTAGTAACAGTCATGGTGGTAGTAACAGTCATGGTGGTAGTACAGTCATGGTGGTAGTAACAGTCATGGTGGTAGTAACAGTCATGGTGGTAGTAACAGTCATGGTGTAGTCACAGTCATGGTGGTAGTAACAGTCACGGTGGTAGTAACAGTCATGGTGGTAGTAACAGTCATGGTGTAGTCACAGTCATGGTGGTAGTATCAGTCATGGTGGTAACAGCCATGGTGGTAGTAACAGTCATGGTAGTAACAGCCATGGTGGTAGTAACAGTCATGGTGGTAGTAACAGTCAAGGTAGTAACAGCCATGGTGGTAGTAACAGTCATGGTAGTAACAGCCATGGTGGTAGAACAGTCATGGTGGTAGTAACAGTCAAGGTAGTACAGTCATGGTGGTAGTAACAGTCATGGTGGTAGTAACAGTCATGGTGATAGTCACCAGTCATGGTGGTAGTAACAGTCACGGTGGTAGTAACAGTCATGGTGGTAGTAACAGTCATGGTGATAGTCACAGTCATGGTGGTAGTATCAGTCAGGTGGTAACAGTCATGGTGGTAGTAACAGTCATGGTAGTGTAACAGCCATGGTGTAGTAACAGTCATGGTGGTAGTAACAGTCAAGGTAGTAACGCCATGGGTAGTAACAGTCATGGTGTTGGTAGTACAGTCATGGTAGTAAACAGCATGGTGGTAGTAACAGTCATGTAGTAACAGCCATGGTGGTAGTAACAGTCTGTGGTAGTAACAGTCATGGTGGTTGTAAGTCATGGTAGTAAAACCTGGTGGTAGTAACAGTCATGGTGGTAGTAACAGTCATGGTAGTAACAGTCATGGTGGTAGTAAGCCATGGTGGTAGTAACAGTCATGGTGGTAGTAACAGTCATGGTGGTAGTAACAGTCATGGTAGTAACAGTCATGGTGGTAGTAACAGTCATGGTAGTAAACAGTCATGGTGGTAGTAACAGTCATGGTGGGTAGTAACGTCATGGTAGTAACAGTCATGGTGGTAGTAACAGTCATGGTAGTAACAGTCATGGTGGTAGTAACAGTCATGGTGGTAGTAACAGTCATGGTAGTAACAGTCATGGTGGTAATAACAGTCATGGTGGTAGTAACAGTCATGGTGGTAGTAACAGTCATGGTAGTATCAGTCATGGTGGTAGTAACAGTCATGGTAGTAACAGTCATGGTAGTAACAGTCATGGTAGTAACAGTCATGGTGGTAGTAGTCATGGTGGTAGTAACAGCCATGGTGGTAGTAGTCATGGTGGTAATAACAGTCATGGTGGTAGTAACAGTCATGGTAGTAACAGTCATGGTAGTAACAGTCATGGTGGTAGTAACAGTCATGGTGGTAGTAAGTCATGGTAGTAACAGTCATGGTGGTAGTAACAGCCATGGTGGTAGTAACAGTCATGGTAGTAACAGTCATGGTGGTAGTAACAGACATGGTGGTAGTAACAGTCATGGTGGTAGTAACAGTCATGGTGGTAGTAACAGTCATGGTGGTAGTAACAGCCATGGTGGTAGTAACAGTCATGGTAGTAACAGTCATGGTGGTAGTAACAGTCATGGTAGTAACAGTCATGGTGGTAGTAACAGTCATGGGTAGTAACAGTCATGGTGATAACAGTCATGGTGGTAGTAACAGTCATGGTGGTAGTAACAGTCATGGTAGTAACAGTCATGGTGGTAGTAACAGTCATGGTAGTAACAGTCATGGTGGTAGTAACAGTCATGGTGGTAGTAACAGTCATGGTGGTAGTAACAGTCATGGTAGTAACAGTCATGGTGGTAGTAACAGTCATGGTGGTAGTAGTCATGGTGGTAGTAACAGTCATGGTGGTAGTAGTCATGGTGGTAGTAACAGTCATGGTGGTAGTAGTCATAGTGGTAGTAACAGCCATGGTGGTAGTAACAGTCATGGTGGTAGTAACAGTCATGGTAGTAACAGTCATGGTGGTAGTAACAGTCATGGTGGTAGTAGTCATGGTGGTAGTAACAGTCATGGTGGTAGTAGTCATAGTGGTAGTAACAGCCATGGTGATAGTAACAGTCATGGTGGTAGTCACAGTCATGGTGGTAGTCACAGTCATGGTGGTAGTAACAGCCATGGTGGTAGTAGTCATGGTGGTAGTAACAGTCATGGTGGTAGTACCAGTCATGGTGGTAGTAACAGTCATGGTGGTAGTAGTCATGGTGGTAGTAACAGTCATGGTGGTAGTAACAGTCATGGTGGTAGTAACAGTCATGGTGGTAGTAACAGCCATGGTGGTAGTAACAGTCATGGTGGTAGTAACAGTCATGGTGGTAGTCACAGTCATGGTGGTAGTAACAGCCATGGTGGTAGTAGTCATGGTGGTAGTAACAGTCATGGTGGTAGTAACAGTCATGGTGGTAGTAACAGTCATGGTGGTAGTAACAGTCATGGTGGTAGTAGTCATGGTTGTAGTAACAGTCATGGTGGTAGTAACAGTCATGGTAGTAACAGTCATGGTGGTAGTAACAGTCATGGTGGTAGTAGTCATGGTGGTAGTAACAGTCATGGTGGTAGTAGTCATAGTGGTAGTAACAGCCATGGTGGTAGTAACAGTCATGGTGGTAGTCACAGTCATGGTGGTAGTCACAGTCATGGTGGTAGTAACAGCCATGGTGGTAGTAGTCATGGTGGTAGTAACAGTCATGGTGGTAGTACCAGTCATGGTGGTAGTAACAGTCATGGTGGTAGTAGTCATGGTGGTAGTAACAGTCATGGTGGTAGTAACAGTCATGGTGGTAGTAACAGTCATGGTGGTAGTAACAGCCATGGTGGTAGTAACAGTCATGGTGGTAGTAACAGTCATGGTGGTAGTCACAGTCATGGTGGTAGTAACAGCCATGGTGGTAGTAGTCATGGTGGTAGTAACAGTCATGGTGGTAGTAACAGTCATGGTGGTAGTAACAGTCATGGTGGTAGTAGTCATTGTGGTAGTAACAGCCATGGTGGTAGTAACAGTCATGGTGGTAGTAACAGTCATGGTGGTAGTAACAGTCATGGTGGTAGTAGTCATGGTGGTAGTAACAGTCATGGTGGTAGTAACAGTCATGGTGGTAGTAACAGTCATGGTGGTAGTCATGGTGGTAGTAAGTCATGGTGGTAGTAAGTCATGGTGGTAGTAACAGTCATGGTAGTAACAGTCATGGTGGTAGTAACAGTCATGGTGGTAGTAACAGTCATGGTGGTAGTAACAGTCATGGTGGTAGTCATGGTGGTAGTAGTCATGGTGGTAGTAAGTCATGGTGGTAGTAACAGTCATGGTAGTAACAGTCATGGTGGTAGTAACAATCATGGTGGTAGTAGTCATGGTGGTAGTAACAGTCATGGTGGTAGTAACAGTCATGGTGGTAGTAACAGTCATGGTGGTAGTCATGGTGGTAGTAGTCATGGTGGTAGTAAGTCATGGTGGTAGTAACAGTCATGGTAGTAACAGTCATGGTGGTAGTAACAGTCATGGTAGTAACAGTCATGGTGGTAGTAACAGCCTGGTGGTAGTAACAGTCATGGTGGTAGTAACAGTCATGGTGGTAGTAACAGTCATGGTGGTAGTAACAGCCATGGTGGTAGTAACAGTCATGGTGGTAGTAACAGTCATGGTGGTAGTAACAGTCATGGTGGTAGTAACAGTCATGGTGGTAGTAGTCATGGTGGTAGTAACAGTCATGGTGGTAGTAACAGTCATGGTGGTAGTAACAGTCATGGTGGTAGTAACAGTCATGGTGGTAGTAACAGCCATGGTGGTAGTATCAGTCATGGTGGTAGTAGTCATGGTGGTAGTAACAGTCATGGTGGTAGTAGTCATGGTGGTAGTAGTCATGGTGGTAGTAGTCATGGTGGTAGTAACAGTCATGGTGGTAGTAGTCATGGTGGTAGTAGTCATGGTGGTAGTAGTCATGGTGGTAGTAACAGTCATGGTGGTAGTAACAGCCATGGTGGTAGTAGTCATGGTGGTAGTAACAGTCATGGTGGTAGTAACAGTCATGGTGGTAGTAACAGTCATGGTGGTAGTAACAGTCATGGTGGTAGTAACAGCCATGGTGGTAGTATCAGTCATGGTGGTAGTAACAGTCATGGTGGTAGTAACAGTCATGGTGGTAGTAACAGCCATGGTGGTAGTAGTCATGGTGGTAGTAACAGTCATGGTGGTAGTAACAGTCATGGTGGTAGTAACAGTCATGGTGGTAGTAACAGCCATGGTGGTAGTAACAGTCATGGTGGTAGTCACAGTCATGGTGGTAGTAAGTCATGGTGGTAGTAACAGTCATGGTGGTAGTAACAGTCATGGTGGTAGTAACAGTCATGGTGGTAGTAACAGTCATGGTGGTAGTAGTCATGGTGGTAGTAACAGTCATGGTGGTAGTAACAGTCACGGTGGTAGTAACAGTCATGGTGGTAGTAACAGTCATGGTGGTAGTAGTCATGGTGGTAGTAACAGTCATGGTGGTAGTAACAGTCATGGTGGTAGTAACAGCCATGGTGGTAGTAGTCATGGTGGTAGTAACAGTCACGGTGGTAGTAGTCATGGTGGTAGTAACAGCCATGGTGGTAGTAACAGTCATGGTGGTAGTAGTCATGGTGGTAGTAACAGTCATGGTGGTAGTAACAGCCATGGTGGTAGTAACAGTCATGGTGGTAGTAACAGCCATGGTGGTAGTAACAGTCATGGTGGTAGTAGTCATGGTGGTAGTAACAGTCATGGTGGTAGTAGTCATGGTGGTAGTAACAGTCACGGTGGTAGTAGTCATGGTGGTAGTAACAGTCATGGTGGTAGTAACAGCCATGGTGGTAGTAACAGTCATGGTGGTAGTAACAGCCATGGTGGTAGTAACAGTCATGGTGGTAGTAGTCATGGTGGTAGTAACAGTCATGGTGGTAGTAGTCATGGTGGTAGTAACAGTCACGGTGGTAGTAGTCATGGTGGTAGTAACAGTCATGGTGGTAGTAACAGCCATGGTGGTAGTAGTCATGGTGGTAGTAACAGTCATGGTGGTAGTAACAGTCATGGTGGTAGTAACAGTCATGGTGGTAGTAACAGTCACGGTGGTAGTAACAGCCATGGTGGTAGTAACAGCCATGGTGGTAGTAACAGCCATGGTGGTAGTAAGTCACGGTGGTAGTAACAGTCATGGTGGTAGTAACAGCCATGGTGGTAGTAGTCATGGTACTAAAGATACTGACGTATTAATGACAGTGTCAGTATCACTAACCCTCAACACAGTTTCAGTAAGCCTAGTTACTCTGCATCATTAGTACTACCTTCATAATTGTTTATTAGTCCGTCTAATTAGCACGAATTCATTCGTAACTATCATTATAACTAGTATCCTTGTCAGTATTATTAGTACTAACTTCTTCATCCATATTATTAGTAGTAATCATTTCAATATCATTTGCAACTTCTACAGAATAATTACTACAATTTTGTCAGTATCCTTAACTAGAAATTTTATCAGTATTATTAGCGGAAGAACTTCGTGAACATCACTTGTAGCTCTTAACATTGGCTTGATCAGTGTAATTGTCAGCATAACCAGGAGTATCCGAGCACCAGTAGTGAACACTACGTCAGTATGAGAACGACAGTATACACACAAACATTAACAGCATCAGTATGTGGAATAGTAGTAACTGCATCACAACATTCAGTATGCTTCAGTGTCTGCAGTAGTTACTGCATCAGTATCTGCAGTAGTTACTGCATCAGTATCTGCAGTAGTTACTGCATTAGTATCTACAGAAGTAACTGCATTAGTACCTGCAGCAGTGACTGCATCAGTACCTGCTGTAGCTACTGCATCAGTATCTGCAACAGTAGTGACTGCATCAGTATCTGCAACAGTAGTGACTGTATCAGTATCTGCAACAGTAGTGACTGCATCAGTATCTGCAACAGTAGTGACTGCATCAGTATCTGCAACAGTAGTGACTGCATCAGTATCTGTAGCATTAGTGACTGCATTAGTATCTGCAGTAGTAGTGACTGCATCAGTATCTGCAGCAGTAGTGACTGCATCAGTATCTGCAGTAGTAGTGACTACATCAGTATCTGTAGCATTAGTGACTGCATCAGTATCTGCAGCACTAGTGACTGCATCAGTATCTGCAGTAGTAGTGACTACATCAGTATCTGTAGCATTAGTGACTGCATCAGTATCTGCAGCAGTAGTGACTGCATAAGTATCTGCAGCAGTAGTGACTGCATAAGTATCTGCAGCAGTAGTGACTGCATAAGTATCTGCAGCAGTAGTGACTGTATAAGTATCTGCAGCAGTATCTGCAGCAGTAGTGACTGCATAAGTATCTGAAGCAGTAGTGACTGCATAAGTATCTGCAGCAGTAGTGACTGCATCAGTATCTGCAGCTGTAGTGACTACATCAGTATCTGCAGCAGTGGTGACTGTATCAGTATCTGCAGGAGTGGTGACTGTATCAGTATCTGCAGCAGTAGTGACTACATCAGTATCTGCAGCAGTGGTGACTGTATCAGTATCTGCAGCAGTAGTGACTGCATCAGTATCTGCCGCAGTAGTGACTGCACCAGTATCTGCAGCAGTAGTGACTGCATCAGTATCTGCAACAGTAGTGACTGCATCAGTATCTGCAGCTGTAGTGACTGCATCAGTATCTGTAACAGTAGTGACTGCATCAGTATCTGCAGTAGTAGTGACTCCATCAGTATCTGCACAGTAGTGACTGCATCAGTATCTGCAGTAGTAGTGACTGCATCAGTATCTGCAACAGTAGTGACTGCATCAGTATCTGCAGCTGTAGTGACTGCATCAGTATCTGCAACAGTAGTGACTGCATCAGTATCTGCAGTAGTAGTGACTGCATCAGTATCTGCAACAGTAGTGACTGCATCAGTATCTGCAGCTGTAGTGACTGCATCAGTATCTGCAACAGTAGTGACTGCATCAGTATCTGCAGCTATAGTGACTGCATCAGTATCTGCATAAGTAGTGACTGCATCAGTATCTGCAGCAGTAGTAACTGCATCAGTATCTGCAGCAGTAGTGACTGCATCAGTATCTGCAACAGTAGTGACTGCATCAGTATCTGAAGCAGTAGTGACTGCATCAGTATCTGCAACAGTAGTGACTGCATCAGTATCTGCACCTGTAGTGACTGCATCAGTATCTGCATAAGTAGTGACTGCATCAGTATCTGCAGATTTAGTGACTACATCAGTATCTGCAACAGTAGTAACTGCATCAGTATCTGTTGCAGTAGTGACTGTATCAGTATCTGCAGCTGTAGTAACTGCATCAGTATCTACAGCTGTAGTGACTGTATCAGTAGCTGCAGCAGTAGTGACTGTATCAGTATCTGTTGCAGTAGTGACTGTATCAGTATCTCCAGCCGTAGTGACTGTATCAGTAGCTGCAGCATTAGTGACTGCATCAGTATCTGTTGCAGTAGTGACTGTATCAGTCTCCAGCCGTAGTGACTGTATCAGTAGCTGCAGCATTAGTGACTGAATCAGTATCTGCAGCTATAGTGACTGCATCAGTATCTCAGCAGTAGTGACTGCATCAGTATCTGCACTAGTAGTGACAGCATCAGTATCTGCAGCCGTAGTGACTGTATCAGTATCTGCAGCAGTAGTGACTGCAATCAGTATCTGCAGCAGTAGTGGCTGCAGCAGCAGTGACTGCATCAGTATCTGCAGCTGTAGTGACTGCATCAGTAGCTGCAGCATTAGTGACTGCATCAGTATCTGCAGCTGTAGTGACTGCATCAGTATCGGCAGCAGTAGTGACTGCATCAGTATCTGCAGCTGTAGTGACTGCATCAGTAGCTGCAGCATTAGTGACTGCATCAGTATCTGCAGCAGTAGTGACTGCATCAGTATCTGCAGCTGTAGTCACTTTCAGTATCTGCAGCAGTAGTGACTGTATCAGTATCTGCAGCTGTAGTGCCTGCATCAGTATCTGCAGCATTAGTGACTGCATCAGTATCTGCAGCTGTAGTGACTGCATCAGTATCGGCAGCAGTAGTGACTGCATCAGTATCTGCAGCTGTAGTGACTGCATCAGTATCTGCAGCTGTAGTGACTGCATCAGTAGCTGCAGCATTAGTGACTGCATCAGTATCTGCAGCAGTAGTGACTGCATCAGTATCTGCAGCAGTAGTGACTGCATCAGTATCTGCAGCAGTAGTGACTGCATCAGTATCTGCAGCTGTAGTGACTGCATCAGTAGCTGCAGCATTAGTGACTGCATCATATCTGCAGCAGTAGTGACTGCATCAGTTCTGCAGCTGTAGTGACTGCATCAGTATCTGCAGCAGTAGTGACTGCATCAGTATCTGCAGCTGTAGTGACTGCATCAGCAGCTGCAGCAGTAGTGACTGCATCAGTATCTGCAGCAGTAGTGCCTGCATCAGTAGCTGCAGCATTAGTGACTGCATCAGTAGCTGCAGCAGTAGTGACTGCATCAGTATCTGCAGCAGTTGTGACAGCATCAGTATCTGCAGCAGTAGTGACTGCATCAGTATCTGCAGCTATAGTGACTAAATCAGTATATGCAAGTGTAGTGACTGCATCAGCATCTGCAGCAGTAGTGACTGCATCAGTATCTGCAGCAGTAGTGACTGCATCAGTATCTGCAGCTGTAGTGACTGCATCAGTATCTGCACAGTAGTGACTGCATCAGAATCTGCAGCAGTAGTGACTGCATCAGTATCTGCAGCAGTAGTGACTGCATCAGTATCTGCAGCAGTAGTGACTGCATCAGTATCTGCAGCAGTAGTGACTGCATCAGTATCTGCAGCAGTAGTGACTGCATCAGTATCTGCAACAGTATGACTGTATCAGTATCTGCAGCAGTAGTGACTTCATCAGTATTTGCAGCAGTGGTGACTGCATCAGTATCTGCAACAGTAGTGAGTGCATCAGTATCTGCAGCTGTAGTGACTGCATCAGTATCTGCAGAGGTAGTGACTGCATCAGCATCTGCAGCAGTAGTGAGTGTATCAGTATCTGCAGCAGTAGTGACTTCATCAGTATTTGCAGCAGTGGTGACTGCATCAGTATCTGCAGCTGTAGTGCTGCATCAGTATCTGCAGCAGTAGTGACTGCATCAGTATCTGCAGCGTAGTACTGCATCAGTATCTGCAGCAGTAGTGACTACATCAGTATCTGCAGCTGTAGTAGCTGCATCAGTATCTGCAGCAGTAGTGACTGCATCAGTATCTGCAGCTGTAGTAGCTGCATCAGTATCTGCAGCAGTAGTGACTACATCAGTATCTGCAGCTGTAGTAGCTGCATCAGTATCTGCAGCAGTAGTGACTGCATCAGTATCTGCAGCTGTAGTAGCTGCATCAGTATCTGCAACAGTAGTGACTGCATCAGTATCTGCAGCTGTAGTGACTGCATCAGTATCTGCAGAAGTAGTGACTGCATCAGTATCTGCAGCAGTAGTGACTACATCAGTATCTGCAGATTAGTGACTGCATCAGTATCTGCAGCAGTAGTGACTGCATCAGTATCTGTGGCAGTAGTGACTGTATCAGTATCTGCAGCTGTAGGACTGCATCAGTATCTGTAGGAGTAGTGACAGCACCAGTATCTGCAGCTGTAGTGACTGTATCAGTATCTGCAGCTGTAGTGACTGTATCAGTAGCTGCAGCATTAGTGACAGCATCAGTATCTGCAGCAGTAGTGCCTGCATCAGTATTTGCAGCATTAGTGACTGCATCAGTATCTGCAGCAGTAGTGACTGCATCAGTATCTGCAGCAGTAGTGACTGCATCAGTATCTGCAGCAGTAGTGACTGCATCAGTATCTGCAGCAGTAGTGACTGCATCAGTATCTGCAGCTATAGTGACCATCAGTATCTGCAGCAGTAGTGACTGCATCAGTAGCTGCAGCAGTAGTGACTGCATCAGTATCTGCAGTTGTAGTGAGTGCAGGAGTATCTGCAGCAGTAGTGACTGCATCAGTTGCTGCAGTTGTAGTGACAGCATCATATCTGCAGCAGTAGTGACTGTATCAGTATCTGCAGCAGTAGTGACTGCATCAGTATCTGCAGCAGTAGTGACTGCATCAATATCTGCAGCTGTAGTGACTGCATCAGTATCTGCAGCAGTAGTGACTGCATCAGTATCTGCAGCAGTAGCGACTGCATCAGTATGTGCAGCAGTAGTGAGTGCAGGAGTATCTGCAGCAGTAGTGACTGCATCAGTTGCTGCAGTTGTAGTGACAGCATCAGTATCTGCAGCAGTAGTGACTGTATCAGTATCTGCAGCAGTAGTGACTGCATCAGTATCTGCAGCAGTAGTGACTGCATCAATATCTGCAGCTGTAGTGACTGCATCAGTAGCGGCAGAATTAGTGACTGCATCAGTATCTGCAGCAGCAGTGACTGCATCAGTAACTGCAGATAGTGACTGCATCATATCTGCAGCAGTAGTGACTGCATCAGTATCTGCAGCAGTAGTGACTGTATCAGTATCTGCAGCAGTAGTG
>WNGS01014989.1:0-65721 GCA_020271785.1 Procambarus virginalis | reverse complement strand
CGAAACGCGCCTCAAGTGTCGCATCAGACCTAGGAAATAAAAATGAATTTTGGAGAATTGATTTTTCATTACCGTCACCAGTAAAAAGAAAACATAAGGAAATTGAGAAAATTCGTGTTAGAATTATTAATCTTACTTTTTCGGTCATATTAATAATATAATATATTATATATATATATTATATATATAGTCTATATATATATATATATATATATATTATATATTAGTATATTTTGGTAGCAGTCTTTCCTGTAGACATATGTTATTAAATATGACCGAAAAAGTAAGATTAATAATTCTAACACGAATTTTCTCAATTTTCCTTATGTTTCTTTTTACTGATGACGGTAAATTAAAAATCAATTCTCCAAATTCATTCTTTATTTATATATATATATATATATATATATATATATATATATATATATATATATATATATATATATATATATATATATATATATATATATTAGTCTACCATTGGCGTGTATCTACTATCGACGGGTGGTCGGTCGATGGTAGGAGCCTAGTAGTATAAAATATTACAAAAATACAATAGTATCATACTAGAAAATACCATACGTTGTATACTATTACATCCAAAGTAAACACACCAGAAAGTTTATGTTCTTTTCCCAAGATCAGTAAATAATAGTGTATATTACCCTGAAAAAAATAAAATTTTTGGTTTGAAAATAAGTAGTTAAGTATTGCCGGCGGGCAGTGCTAAAAATCGTCGTGGGGGTCAGAGTGTGACACTGGCACACTCTTCTCTCTTCAATTCTGGCCACCCCGACAAGCCTATGTCCATCCCGTACCCCCAGACCATCACCCCAGCAAAGTTGCAACCCATCCTCCGAATTGACAGTACGTTTTAATACTAAGTGTAATAAGTACATTTCCTGACTGCCATACATAGTACATAATTGTACTTATGGGGCTGTTACATTTACCTCCCCATTTATTCTCGTTTTCTGTTATGACACTCAGAATTTTAGGATGAAATTTTAAAGTTCAGGTCTCTATACACAAGTTTTATGTATCAGGAATTTTTTTTAAGTTTTATTAAACAATAGAGATTTTTTATAAATTTGAAAACATCCTGAGTTACTTTACAATTTATTGAAATATTTTAGTTTTGTTTTATTTGTTTTATAAAACTGTAATATCAATATAGCTATAGGTTAAGCAGTAATTGTAATTAAGAAGCAATAAAATGCTTATATTAAAAAACTAAGACGGTTAGGTTAGGTCGTGGTTTTCTATTCAGCTTTTCAGGTAAACTCAAATATTCACAATATATTTGACAGTACGGTTTAATACTAAGTGAAAATAAGTACAATTCCTGACTGTCATACATAGTACATAATTGCACTTATGGGACTGTTACATTTACCTGCCGGCTGTTACATTTACAGCCGGTCGGCCGAGCGGACAGTACACTGGACTTCTGATCCTGTGGTCCCGAGTTCGATCCCGGGCGCTGGAGAGAAACAACGGGTAGAGTTTCTTTCACCCTATGCCCCTGTTACCTAGCAGTAAAATAGGTACCTGGGTGTTAGTCAGCTGTCACGGGCTGCTTCCTGGGGGTGGAGGCCTGGTCGAGGACCGGGTCGCGGGGGACACTAAAGCCCCGAAATCATCTCGAGATAACCTCCCCATTTTTGGAGGACGGGCGGCAAAGTTGGGAAAGGCTAGCCCCAAGCGTCTGGCCGTCTACCTTCATTGTACAGTAGGCCTACTTTGAACTTACAAAAAGATCAGTTTAAATTATTTAGATATATATATATAGGTGACGCTCCTGTTGCTGCTGCTACTGTTACTTCTGTTGATCATGTTCACTATCAGTTACTATTGCTGCCGTAATAACAGTTACCACTTCTACTGTTAATGCAATAATTGGTGTTGTTGACAATATAGTGACCAGGACTAGTAGTGTTGATGTTGGAGCGGTCACCACCGCCGCTAGTGCTGACACTGGTACAAACACTGTTTGTATACTGATACAAAAACTCCTAATATTCATATCACTGTTACAATCGCCCCTACATTGTTGAACCGAATACAATCACTTATACCTGGAGAGGATTTCAGTCCTTCTTCTCCCCAAGCCTGGCCTAGGGCCAGGCTCGACTTGTGAGAGCTTGGTCCAACAGGCTGTTGGTTGTAGCAGCCCGCAGGCTCACATATCCACTACAGCCTGGTTGGCCCGGCACTTCTTGCAAGAACCTATCAAAGTTCTATTGATGATGGTACTACTACACCAACTGAGACTGTTGTTGATGCTAATGATGGTAAAGTTCCAGCCACTAGAGTATTAGTGATGCACTCATTGATTATGATAGTAAAGATACAGTTGATACACTTAATGATGATGACACCGATCTTGCTCATTGTTGTGATCTTGGTCAGTGTGATACAGGTGCTACAGCTGCTTCTATAGACTGTAGTTTAAGGTAGACGGAAGTTCTCCTTTGTTAACTCTTATGCAGACATTGACCTTCACATCCGGGTACTTCCGCCTATATCTGCGGACCATACTGATGCTGACACTAACGCTTTTGATACTGATACTGCCACTAATGCTTTTGATACTGATGCAGTCACTACTGCTACAGATACTGATGCAGTTACTACTGTTGCAGATACTGATGCAGTCACTACTGCTGCAGATACTGATGCAGTCACTACTGCTGCAGATACTGATGCAGTTACTACTGTTGCAGATACTGATGCATTCACTACTGCTGCAGATACTGATGCAGTCACTACTGTTGCAGATACTGATGCAGTCACTACTGCTGCAGATAATGATGCAGTCAATACTGCTGCAGATACTGATGCAGTCACTACTGCTACAGATACTGATGCAGTCACTATTGCTGCATATACTGATGCAGTCACTACTGCTGCAGATACTGATGCAGTCACTACTGCTGTAGATAATAATGCAGTCACTACTGCTGCATATACTGATGTGGTCACTACTACTGCAGACACTGCTGAAGTCACTACAGCTGCAGATTCTGATGTAGTCATTACAGCTGCATATACTGATACAGTCACAACAGCTGCAGCTACTGGTGCAGTCACTACTGATGCAGATACTGTTGCAGTCACTACAGCTGCAGATACAGATGCAGTCACTACTGATGCAGATACTGTTGCAGTCACTACAGCTGCAGATACTGATACAGTCACTACAGCTGCAGATATTGTTGCAGTCACTACAGCTGCAGATACTGATACACTCACTACTGCAGATACTGATGCAGTCACTAATGCTGCAGCTACTGATACAGTCACTACAGCTGCAGAAACTGATACAGTCACTACAGCTGCAGAAACTGATACAGTCACTACTGCTGTACATACTGATGCAGTCACTACAGCTGAAGATAGTGGTGCTATCAGTACAGCTGCAGATACTGGTGCAGGCATTACAGCTGCATATACTGATGCAGTCACTACTGCTGCAGCAACTGATAGAGTGACTACAGTTGCAGATACTGATACAGTCACAACAGCTGCAGAAAGTGATGCACTCACTACAGCTGCAGATACTGATACAGTCACTACTGCTTCAGATACTGATGCAGTCACTACTGCTGCAGATACTGATGCAGTCACTACTGCTGCAGATAGTGATGCGGTCACTACTACTGCAGACACTGCTGAAGTCACTACAGCTGCAGATTCTGATGTAGTCATTACAGCTGCATATACTGATAGTCACAACAGCTGCAGCTACTGGTGCAGTCACTACAGCTGCAGCTACTGATGCAGTCACTACTGCTGCAGATACTGATGCAGTCACTACAGCTGTATATACTGATGCAGTCACTACAGCTGCAGATACTGATGCAGTCACAACAGCTGCAGCTACTGGTGCAGTCACTACAGCTGCAGCTACTGGTGCAGTCACTACAGCTGCAGCTACAGATGCAGTCACTACAGCTGCAGCTACTGGTGCAGTCACTACAGCTGTATATACTGATGCAGTCACTACAGCTGCAGATACTGATGCAGTCACAACAGCTGCAGCTACTGGTGCAGTCACTACAGCTGCAGCTACTGGTGCAGTCACTACAGCTGCAGCTACAGATGCAGTCACTACAGCTGCAGCTACTGGTGCAGTCACTACAGCTGCAGCTACTGATGCAGTCACTACTGCTGCAGATACTGATACAGTCACTACAGCTGCAGCTACAGATGCAGTCACTACAGCTGCAGCTACTGGTGCAGTCACTACAGCTGCAGCTACTGGTGCAGTCACTACAGCTGCAGCTACTGGTGCAGTCACTACAGCTGCAGCTACAGGTGCAGTCACTACAGCTGCAGCTACTACTGGTGCAGTCACTACAGCTGCAGCTACTGGTGCAGTCACTACAGCTGCAGCTACTGATGCAGTCACTACTGCTGCAGATACTGATACAGTCACTACAGCTGCATATACTGATTCAGTCACTAATGCTGCAGCTACTTATACAGTCACTACAGCTGCAGCTACAGATGCAGTCGCTACACCTGCAGATACTGATGCAGTCACTACTGCTGCAGATACTGATACAGTCACTACAGCTGCAGATACTGATACAGTCACTACAGCTGCATATACTGATTCAGTCACTAATGCTGCAGCTACTTATACAGTCACTACTGCTGCAGATACTGATGCAGTCACTACTGCTGCAGATACTGATGCAGTCATTACTGCTGCGGATACTGATGCAGTCACTATGCTGCAGATAATGATGCAGTCACTACTGCTGCAGATACTGATGCAGTCGCTACTGCTGCAGATACTGATACAGTCACTACAGCTGCAGATACTGATGCAGTCACTACTGCTGCAGATACTGATACAGTCACTACTGCAGATACTGATGCCGCCACTACTGCTGCAGATACTGATGCAGTCACTACTGCTGTAGATACTGATGCAGATACTGATGAAGTCACTACAGCTGCAGATACTGTTGCAGTCACTACTGCTGCAGATACTGATGCAGTCACTACTGCTGCAGATACTTTTGCAGTCACTACAGCTGCAGATACTGTTGCAGTCACTACAGCTGCAGATACTGATGCTGCCACTACTGCTGCAGATACTGATACACTCACTACTGCAGATACTGATGCAGTCACTAATG
This sequence comes from Procambarus virginalis, assembly GCA_020271785.1. Taxonomy (NCBI): domain Eukaryota; kingdom Metazoa; phylum Arthropoda; class Malacostraca; order Decapoda; family Cambaridae; genus Procambarus; species Procambarus virginalis. Next base: position 60,568 of record WNGS01014989.1, on the reverse strand, counting down.
CTGCAGCTACTGATACAGTCACTACAGCTGCAGATACTGATACAGTAACTACTGCTGCAGATACTGATACACTCACTACTGCAGATACTGATGCAGTCACTAATGCTGCAGCTACTGATACAGTCACTACAGCTGCAGATACTGATACAGTCACTACTGCTGTAGATACTGATACAGTCACTACAGCTGCCGATAGTGGTGCTATCAGTACAGCTGCAGATACTGGTGCTGACACTATTGCTGCAGATACTAATGCAGTCATTACAGCTGAATATACTGATGAAGTCACTACAGCTGCAGATACTGATGCAGTCACAACTGCTGCAGATACTGATGCAGTCACAACCGCTGCAGATACTGATGCAATCACTACTGATGCAGATACTGATGCAGTCACTACTGCTGCAGATACTGATACAGTCACTACTGCTGCAGATACTGAAGCAGTCACTACTGCAACAGATACTGATGCAGTCACTACTGCTGCAGATACTGAAGCAGTCACTACTGCAACAGATACTGATGCAGTCACTACTGCTGCAGATAGTGATGCAGTCACTAACAGCTGTAGATACTGATACAGTCACTACTGCTGCAGATACTGATACAGTCACTACTGCAACAGATACTGATGCAGTCACTACTGCTGCAGATAGTGATGCAGTCACTACAGCTGTAGATACTGATGCAGTCACTACTGCTGCAGATACTGATACAGTCACTACTGCAACAGATACTGATGCAGTCACTACTGCTGCAGATAGTGATGCAGTCACTACAGCTGTAGATACTGATGCAGTCACTACTGCTGCAGATACTAATACAGTCACTACTGCTGCAGATACTGATACAGTCACTACTGCTGCAGATACTCATGCAGTCACTACTGCTGCAGCAACTGATACAGTCACAACAGCTGCAGATACTGATACAGTCACTACTGCTTCAGATACTGATGCAGCCACTACTGCTGCAGATACTGATACAGTCACTACTGCTGCAGATACTCATGCAGTCACTACTGCTGCAGCAACTGATACAGTCACAACAGCTGCAGATACTGATACAGTCACTACTGCTTCAGATACTGATGCAGTCACTACTGCTGCAGATACTGATACAGTCACTACTGCTGCAGATACTGATGCAGTCACTACTGCTGCAGCAACTGATACAGTCACTACAGCTGCAGATACTGATACAGTCACTACTGCTGCAGATTCTGATGTAGTCATTACAGCTGCATATACTGATACATTCACAACAGCTGCAGCTACTTGTGCAGTCACTACAGCTGCAGCAACTGATGCAGATACTGATGCAGTCACAATAGCTACAGATACTTATGCAATAACTACTCAGGCAGATACTGATGCAATAAATACTGAAGATACTGATGCAATAAATACTGAAGATACTGATGCAGTTATGACTGCTGCAGATACTGATGCAGTTACTACAGCTGCAGAAACTGATGCAGTCACTACTGCTGCAGATACTGACGCAGTAACTATTGCTGCAGGTACTGATGCAGTCACTACTGCTGCAGATACTGATGCGGTCACTACTGCTGCAGATACTGATACACTCACTACTGCTGCAGATACTGATGTAGTTACTACTGCTGCAGATACTGATACAGTCACTACAGCTGCAGATACTGATACAGTCACTACAGCTGCAGATACTGATACAGTCACTACTGCTGCAGATACTGATACAGTCACTACTGCTGCAGATACTGATGTAGTCACTACTGCTGCAGATACTGATGTAGTCACTACTGCTGCAGATACTGATGCGGTCACTACTACTGCAGATACTGATGCCGTCACTACTGCTGCAGATACTGATGCACTCACTACTGCTGCAGATACTGATGCAGTCACTACTGCTGCAGATACTACTGCAGATACTGATGCACTCACTACTGCTGCAGATACTGATACAGTCACTACTGCTGCAGATACTGATATACTCACTACTGCTGCAGATACTGATGAAGTCAATACTGCTGCAGATACTGATGCAGTCACCACTGCGGCAGATACTGATGCAGTCACTACTGCTGCAGATACTGATGCAGTCACTACTACTGCAGATACTGATGCAGTCACTACTGCTGCAGATACTGATGCAGTCACTACTGCTGCAGATACTGATGCAGTCACTACTGCGGCAGATACTGATGCAGTCACTACTGCTGCAGATACTGATACAGTCACTACTGCTGCAGATACTGATGCAGTCACTACTGCTGCAGATACTGATGCAGTCACTACTGCTGCAGATACTGATGCAGTCACTACTGCGGCAGATACTGATGCAGTCACTACTGCTGCAGATACTGATGCAGTCACCACTGCTGCAGATACTGATGCAGTCACTACTGCTGCAGATACTGATGCAGTCACTACTGCTGCAGATACTGATACAGTTACTACAGCTGCAGATACTGATGCAGTCACTACTGCTGCAGATACTGATGCAGTCATTATTGCTGCAGATACTGATGCAGTCATTATTGCTGCAGATACTGATGCAGTCACTACAGCTACTGATGCAGTCACTACTGCTGCAGATACTGATGCAGTCATTATTGCTGCAGATACTGATGCAGTCATTATTGCTGCAGATACTGATGCAGTCATTATTGCTGCAGATACTGATGCAGTCACTACAGCTACTGATGCAGTCACTACTGCTGCAGATACTGATGCAGTCACCACTGCTGCAGATACTGATGCAGTCACTACTGCTGCAAATACTGATGCAGTCACTACTGCTGCAGATACTACTGCTGCAGATACTGATACAGTCACTACTGCTGCAGATACTGATGCATTCACAACTGCAGATACTGATGCAGTCACTACTGCTGCAGATACTGATGCACTCACTACTGCTGCAGATACTGATGCAGTCACTACTGCTGCAGATACTGATACAGTCACTACTGCTGCAGATACTGATACACTCACTACTGCTGCAGATACTGATGCAGTCACTACTGCTGCAGATACTGATGTAGTCACTACTGCTGCAGATACTGATACAGTCACTACTGCTGCAGATACTGATGCAGTCACTACTGCTGCAGATACTGATACAGTCACTACTGCTGCAGATACTGATACACTCACTACTGCTGCAGATACTGATGCAGTCACTACTGCGGCAGATACTGATGTAGTCACTACTGCTGCAGATACTGATACACTCACTACTGCTGCAGATACTGATGCAGTCACTACTGCTGCAGATACTGATACAGTCACTACTGCTGCAGATACTGATACCCTCACTACTGCTGCAGATACTGATGTAGTCACTACTGCTGCAGATACTGATGTAGTCACTACTGCTGCAGATACTGATGTAGTCACTACTGCTGCAGATACTGATGCAGTCACTACTGCTGCAGATACTGATACTCACTACTGAAGATACTGATGCAGTCACTAATGCTGCAGCTACTGATACAGTCACTACAGCTGCAGATACTGATACAGTAACTAATGCTGCAGATACTGGTGCTGTCACTACAGCTGCAGATACTGATACACTCACTACTGCAGATACTGATGCTGTCGCTAATGCTGCAGCTACTGATACAGTCACTACTGTTGCAGATACTGATACAGTCACAACAGTTGCAGATACTGGTGCTGTCACTACAGCTGCAGATACTGATGCAGTCACTACTGTAGATACTGATGCAGTCACTACAGCTGCAGCTACTGGTGCAGTCGCTACAGCTGCAGCTACTGATGCAGTCACTACAGCTGCAGCTAATGGCGCAGTCACTACAGCTGCAGCTACTGATGCAGTCATTACGGCTGCAGATACTGATGCAGTCACTACTGCTGCAGATACTGATGCAGTCACTACTGCTGCAGATACTGATGCTGTCACTACTGCTACAGATACTGATGCAGTCACTACTGCTGCAGATACTGATGCTGTCACTACTGCTTCAGATACTGATGCAGTCACTACTGCTGCAGATACTGATGCTGTCACTACTGCTGCAGATACTGATGCAGTCACTACTGCTGCAGATACTGATGCAGTCACTACTGCTGCAGATACTGATGCTGTCACTACTGCTGCAGATACTGATGCAGTCACTACTGCTGCAGATACTGATGCAGTCACTACTGCTGCAGATACTGGTGCAGTCACAACTGCTGCAGATACTGATGCAGCTACTACAGCTGCAGATACTGATGCAGTCACTACTGCTGCAGATACTGGTGCAGTCACTACTGCTGCAGATACTGATGCAGTCACTACTGCTGCAGATACTGATGCAGTCACTACAGCTGCAGCTACTGGTGCAGTCACTACTGCTGCAGATACTGATGCAGCTACTACAGCTGCAGCTACTGGTGCAGTCACTACTGCTGCAGATACTGATGCAGTCACTACTGCTGCAGCTACTGGTGCAGTCACTACTGCTGCAGATACTGATGCAGTCACTACTGCTGCAGATACTGGTGCAGTCACTACTGCTGCAGATACTGATGCAGTCACTACTGCTGCAGATACTGATGCAGTCACTACAGCTGCAGCTACTGGTGCAGTCACTACTGCTGCAGATACTGATGCAGTCACTACTGCTGCAGATACTGATGCAGTCACTACTGCTGCAGCTACTGATGCAGTCACTGCTGCTGCAGTTACTGATGCAGTCACTACTGCTGCAGATACTGATGCAGTCACTACTGCTGCAGTTACTGATGCAGTCACTACTGCTGCAGATACTGATGCAGTCACTAATTCTGCCGCTACTGATGCAGTCACTACAGCTGCAGATATTGATGCAGTCACTACTGCTGCAGATACTGATGCAGTCACTACTGCTGCAGATACTGATGCAGTCACTACTGCTGCAGATACTGATGCAGTCACTACAGCTGCAGATACTGATGCAGTCACTACAGCTGCAGATACTGATGCAGTCACTACTGCTGCAGATACTGATGCAGTCACTACTGCTGCAGATACTGATGCAGTCACTATTCTGCAGTTACTGATGCAGTCACTACAGCTGCAGATACTGATGCAGTCACTACTGCTGCAGATACTGATGCAGTCACTACTGCTGCAGATACTGATACAGTCACTACTGCTGCAGATACTGATGCAGTCACTACTGCTGCAGATACTGATGCAGTCACTACTGCTGCAGATACTCCTGCAGTCACTACAACTGCAGATACTGATGCAGTCACTACTGCTGCAGCTACTGATGCAGTCACTACTGCTGCAGATACTGATGGTCACTATAGCTGCAGATACTGATGCAGTCACTACTGCTGCAGCTACTGATGCAGTCACTACTGCTGCAGATACTGATGCAGTCACTACTGCTGCAGATACTGATGCAGTCACTACTGCTGCAGCTACTGATGCAGTCACTACTGCTGCAGATACTGATGCAGTCACTACTGCTGCAGATACTGATGCAGTCACTACTGCTGCAGATACTGATGCAGTCACTAATGCTGCAGATACTGATGCAGTCACTACTGCTGCAGATACTGATGCAGTCACTACAGCTGCAGATACTGATGCAGTCACTACTGTTGCAGATACTGATACAGTCACTACTCCTACAGATACTGATGCAGTTCCTACAGCTGCAGATACTGATACAGTCACTACTGCAACAGATACTGATGCAGTCACTACTGCTGCAGATACTGATGCAGTCACTACTTCTGCAGATACTGATGCAGTCACTACAGCTGCAGATACTGATGCAGTCACTACTGTTGCAGATACTTATGCAGTCACTACTGTAGATACTGATGCAGTCACTACAGCTGCAGCTACTGGTGCAGTCACTACAGCTGCAGCTACTGATGCAGTCACTACAGCTGCAGCTACTGATGCAGTCACTACAGCTGCAGATACTGATGCTGTCACTACTGCTGCAGATACTGATGCAGTCACTACTGCTGCAGATACTGATGCAGTCACTACTGCTGCAGATACTGATGCAGTCACTACTGCTGCAGATACTGATGCAGTCACTACTGCTGCAGATACTGATGCAGTCACTACTGCTGCAGATACTGATGCAGTCACTACTGCTGCAGATACTGATGCAGTCACTACTGCTGCAGATACTGATGCAGTCACTACTGCTGCAGATACTGATGCAGTCACTACTGCTGCAGATACTGATGCAGTCACTACTGCTGCAGATACTGATGCAGTCACTACTGCTGCAGATACTGATGCAGTCACTACTGCTGCAGATACTGATGCAGTCACTACTGCTGCAGATACTGATGCAGTCACTACTGCTGCAGATACTGATGCAGTCACTACTGCTGCAGATACTGATGCAGTCACTACTGCTGCAGATACTGATGCAGTCACTACTGCTGCAGATACTGATGCAGTCACTACAGCTGCAGATACTGATGCAGTCACTACTGCTGCAGATACTGATGCAGTCACTACTGCTGCAGATACTGATGCAGTCACTACTGCTGCAGATACTGATGCTGTCACTACTGCTGCAGATACTGATGCAGTCACTACTGCTGCAGATACTGATGCAGTCACTACTGCTGCAGATACTGATGCAGTCACTACTGCTGCAGATACTGATGCAGTCACTACTGCTGCAGATACTGATGCAGTCACTACTGCTGCAGATACTGATGCAGTCACTACTGCTGCAGATACTGATGCAGTCACTACAGCTGCAGATACTGATGCAGTCACTACTGCTGCAGATACTGATGCAGTCACTACTGCTGCAGATACTGATGCAGTCACTACTGCTGCAGATACTGATGCAGTCACTACTGCTGCAGATACTGATGCAGTCACTACTGCTGCAGATACTGATGCAGTCACTACTGCTGCAGATACTGATGCAGTCACTACTGCTGCAGATACTGATGCAGTCACTACTGCTGCAGATACTGATGCAGTCACTACTGCTGCAGATACTGATGCAGTCACTACTGCTGCAGATACTGGTGCAGTCACTACTGCTGCAGATACTGGTGCAGTCACTACTGCTGCAGATACTGGTGCAGTCACTACTGCTGCAGATACTGATGCAGTCGCTAATGCTGCAGCTACGGATACAGTCACTACAGCTGCAGATACTGATACAGTCACTATTGCTGCAGATACTGATAGAATCACTACTGCTGCAGATACTGATGCAGTCACTACTACAACAGATACTGATGCAGTCACTACTGCTGCAGATACTGATGCTGTCACTACTGCTGCAGATACTGATGCAGTCACTACAGCTGCAGATACTGATGGACTCACTACTGCTGCAGATACTGATGTAGTCACTACAGCTGCAGATACTGATGCAGTCACTACTGCTGCAGATACTGATGCAGTCACTACTGTGCAGATACTGATGCAGTCACTACAGCTGCAGATACTGATGCAGTCACTACTGCTGCAGATACTGATGCAGTCACTAATGCTGCAGATACTGATGCAGTCACTACTGCTGCAGATACTGATTCAGTCACTAATGCTGCAGATACTGATGCAGTCACTACTGCTGCAGATACTGATGCAGTCACTACTGCTGCAGATACTGATGCAGTCACTACTGCTGCAGATACTGATGCAGTCACTACTGCTGCAGATACTGATGCAGTCACTACTGCTGCAGATACTGATGCAGTCACTACTGCTGCAGATACTGATGCAGTCACTAATGCTGCAGATACTGATGCAGTCACTACTGCTGCAGATACTGATGCAGTCACTACTGCTGCAGATACTGATGCAGTCACTAATACTGCAGATACTGATGCAGTCACTACAGCTGCAGATACTGATGCAGTCACTACTGCTGCAGATACTGATGCAGTCACTACTGCTGCAGATACTGATGCAGTCACTACTGCTGCAGATACTGATGCAGTCACTAATACTGCAGATACTGATGCAGTCACTACTGCTGCAGATACTGATGCAGTCACTACTGCTGCAGATACTGATGCAGTCACTACTGCTGCAGATACTGATGCAGTCACTACTGCTGCAGATACTGATGCAGTCACTACTGCTGCAGATACTGATGCAGTCACTACAGCTGCAGATACTGATGCAGTCACTACTGCTGCAGATACTGATGCAGTCACTACTGCTGCAGATACTGATGCAGTCACTACTGCTGCAGATACTGATGCAGTCACTACTGCTGCAGATACTGATGCAGTCACTACTGCTGCAGATACTGATGCAGTCACTACTGCTGCAGATACTGATGCAGTCACTACTGCTGCAGATACTGATGCAGTCACTACTGCTGCAGATACTGATGCAGTCACTACTGCTGCAGATACTGATGCAGTCACTACTGCTGCAGATACTGATGCAGTCACTACTGCTGCAGATACTGATGCAGTCACTACTGCTGCAGATACTGATGCAGTCACTACTGCTGCAGATACTGATGCAGTCACTACTGCTGCAGATACTGATGCAGTCACTACTGCTGCAGATACTGATGCAGTCACTACTGCTGCAGATACTGATGCAGTCACTACTGCTGCAGATACTGATGCAGTCACTACTGCTGCAGATACTGATGCAGTCACTACTGCTGCAGATACTGATGCAGTCACTACTGCTGCAGATACTGATGCAGTCACTACTGCTGCAGATACTGATGCAGTCACTACTGCTGCAGATACTGATGCAGTCACTACTGCTGCAGATACTGATGCAGTCACTACTGCTGCAGATACTGATGCAGTCACTACTGCTGCAGATACTGATGCAGTCACTACTGCTGCAGATACTGATGCAGTCACTACTGCTGCAGATACTGATGCAGTCACTACTGCTGCAGATACTGATGCAGTCACTACTGCTGCAGATACTGATGCAGTCACTACTGCTGCAGATACTGATGCAGTCACTACTGCTGCAGATACTGATGCAGTCACTACTGCAGATACTGATGCAGTCACTACTGCTGCAGATACTGATGCAGTCACTACTGCTGCAGATACTGATGCAGTCACTACTGCTGCAGATACTGATGCAGTCACTACTGCTGCAGATACTGATGCAGTCACTACTGCTGCAGATACTGATGCAGTCACTACTGCTGCAGATACTGATGCAGTCACTACTGCTGCAGATACTGATGCAGTCACTACAGCTGCAGATACTGATGCAGTCACTACTGCTGCAGATACTGATGCAGTCACTACTGCTGCAGATACTGATGCAGTCACTACTGCTGCAGATACTGATGCAGTCACTACTGCTGCAGATACTGATGCAGTCACTACTGCTGCAGATACTGATGCAGTCACTACTGCTGCAGATACTGATGCAGTCACTACTGCTGCAGATACTGATGCAGTCACTACTGCTGCAGATACTGATGCAGTCACTACTGCTGCAGATACTGATGCAGTCACTACTGCTGCAGATACTGATGCAGTCACTACTGCTGCAGATACTGATGCAGTCACTACTGCTGCAGATACTGATGCAGTCACTACTGCTGCAGATACTGATGCAGTCACTACTGCTGCAGATACTGATGCAGTCACTACTGCTGCAGATACTGATGCAGTCACTACTGCTGCAGATACTGATGCAGTCACTACTGCTGCAGATACTGATGCAGTCACTACTGCTGCAGATACTGATGCAGTCACTACTGCTGCAGATACTGATGCAGTCACTACTGCTGCAGATACTGATGCAGTCACTACTGCTGCAGATACTGATGCAGTCACTACTGCTGCAGATACTGATGCAGTCACTACTGCTGCAGATACTGATGCAGTCACTACTGCTGCAGATACTGATGCAGTCACTACAGCTGCAGATACTGATGCAGTCACTACTGCTGCAGATACTGATGCAGTCACTACTGCTGCAGATACTGATGCAGTCACTACTGCTGCAGATACTGATGCAGTCACTACTGCTGCAGATACTGATGCAGTCACTACTGCTGCAGATACTGATGCAGTCACTACTGCTGCAGATACTGATGCAGTCACAACTGCTGCAGCTACTGATGCAGTCACTACTGCTGCAGATACTGATGCAGTCACTACTGCTGCAGATACTGATGCAGTCACTACTGCTGCAGATACTGATGCAGTCACTACTGCTGCAGATACTGATGCAGTCACTACTGCTGCAGATACTGATGCAGTCACTACTGCTGCAGATACTGATGCAGTCACTACTGCTGCAGATACTGATGCAGTCACTACTGCTGCAGCTACTGATACAGTCACTACAGCTGCAGATACTGATACAGTCACTATGCTGCAGATACAATAGCATCACTACTGCTGCAGCTACTGATGCAGTCACTACTACAACAGATACTGATGTAGTCACTACTGCTGCAGATACTGATGCAGTCACTACTGCTGCAGATACTGATGCAGTCACTACAGCTGTAGATACTGATGGACTCACTACTGCTGCAGATACTGATGTAGTCACTACAGCTGCAGATACTGATGCAGTCACTACTGCTGCAGATACTGATGCAGTCACTACTGTGCAGATACTGATGCTGTCACTACAGCTGCAGATACTGATGCTCTCACTACTGCTGCCAATACTGATGCAGTCACTAATGCTGCAGCTACTGATGCAGTCACTACTGCTGCATATACTGATTCAGTTACTAATGCTGCAGCTAATGATGCAGTCACTACAGCTGCAGATACTGATGCAGTCACTACATCTGCAGATACTGATGCAGTCACTACAGCTGCAGATACTGATGCAGTCACTACTGCTGCCGATACTGATGCAGTCACTACTGCTGCCGATAGTGATGCAGTCACTACTGCTGCAGCTACTGATGCAGTCACTAATTCTGCAGCTACTGATTCAGTCACTAAGCTGCATATACTGATGCAGTCACTACTACTGCAATACTGATTCAGTCACTAATACTGCAGCTACTGATGCAGTCACTACAGCTGCAGATACTGATGCAGTCACTACTGCTGCAGCTACTGATGCTGTCACTACTGCTGCAGATACTGATGCAGTTACTAATGCTGCAGATACTGATGCAGTCACTAATACTGCAGTTACTGATGCAGTCCCTACTTCTGCAGATACTGATGCAGTCACTACTGCTGCAGATACTGATACAGTCACTACTGCTGCAGATACTGATGCAGTCACTACTGCTGCAGATACTGATGCAGTCACTAATACTGCAGTTACTGATGCAGTCACTACAGCTGCAGATACTGATGCAGTCACTACTGCTGCAGATACTGATGCAGTCACTACTACTGCATATACTGATTCAGTCACTAATACTGCAGATACTGATGCAGTCACTACTGCTGCAGATACTGATGCAGTCACTACTGCTGCAGATACTGATGCAGTCACTACTGCTGCAGTACTGATGCAGTCACTACTGCTGCAGATACTGATGCAGTCACTACTGCTGCAGATACTGATGCAGTCACTACTGCTGCAGATACTGATGCAGTCACTACTGCTGCAGATACTGATGCAGTCACTACTGCTGCAGATACTGATGCAGTCACTACTGCTGCAGATACTGATGCAGTCACTACTGCTGCAGATACTGATGCAGTCACTACTGCTGCAGATACTGATGCAGTCACTACTGCTGCAGATACTGATGCAGTCACTACTGCTGCAGATACTGATGCAGTCACTACTGCTGCAGATACTGATGCAGTCACTACAACTGCTGCAACTGATGCAGTCACTACTGCTGCAGATACTGATGCAGTCACTACTGCTGCAGATACTGATGGTCACTATACTGCAGATACTGATGCAGTCACTAATGCTGCAGATACTGATGCAGTCACTACTGCTGCAATACTGATGCAGCACTACTACTGCAGATACTGATACAGTCACTACTGCTGCAGATACTGATGCAGTCACTACTGCTGCAGATACTGATGCAGTCACTATGCTGCAGATACTGATGCAGTCACTACTGCTGCAGATACTGATGCAGTCACTACTCTGCAGATACTGATGCAGTCACTACAGCTGCAGATACTGATGCAGTCACTACTGCTGCAGATACTGATGCAGTCACTACTGCTGCAGATACTGATGCAGTCACTACTGCTGCAGATACTGATGCAGTACTACTGCTGCAGATACTGATGCAGTCACTACTGCTGCAGATACTGATGCAGTACTACTGCTGCAGATACTGATGCAGTCACTACTGCTGCAGATACTGATGCAGTCACTAGCTGCGCAGATACTGATGCAGTCACTACTGCTGCAGATACTGATGCAGTACTACGCTGCAGATACTGATGCAGTCAACTGCTGCAGATACTGATGCAGTCACTCACCACTGCTGCAGATACTGATGCAGTCACTACTGCTGCAGATACTGATACAGTCATTACTGCTGCAGATACTGATGCAGTCACTACTGCTGCAGATACTGATCAGCTACTACAGCTGCAGATACTGATTACAGCAGTCACTACAGCTGCAGATACTGATGCAGTCACTACTGCTGCAGATACTGATGCAGTCACCACTGCTGCAAATACTGATGCAGTCACTACTGCTGCAGATACTGATACACTCACTACTGCTGCAGATACTGATGCAGTCACTACTCTGCAGATACTGATGCAGTCACTACAGCTGCAGATACTGATGCACTCACTACTGTTGCAGATACTGATGCAGTCACCACTGCTGCAATACTGATGAAGTCACTACTGCTGCAGATACTGATGCAGTCATTACTGTTGCAGATACTGATGCAGTCACTACTGCTGCAGATACTGATGCAGTCACTACTGCTGCAGATACTGATGCAGTCACTACTGCTGCAGATACTGATGCAGTCACTACAGCTGCAGATACTGATGCAGTCACTACTGCTGCAGATACTGATGCAGTCACTACTGCTGCAGATACTGATGTGTCACTACTGCTGCAGATACTGATGCAGTCACTACAGCTGCAGATACTGATGCAGTCATTACTGTTGCAGATACTGATGCAGTCACTACTGCTGANTACTGCTGCAGATACTGATGCAGTCACTACCTCTGCAGATACTGATGCAGTCACTACAGCTGCAGATACTGATGCACTCACTACTGTTGCAGATACTGATGCAGTCACCACTGCTGCAAATACTGATGAAGTCACTACTGCTGCAGATACTGATACAGTCATTACTGTTGCAGATACTGATGCAGTCACTACTGCTGCAGATACTGATGCAGTCACTACTGCTGCAGATACTGATGCAGTCACTACTGCTGCAGATACTGATGCAGTCACTACTGCTGCAGATACTGATGCAGTCACTACTGCTGCAGATTCTGATGCAGTCACTACTGTTGCAGATACTGATGCAGTCACTACAGCTGCAGATACTGATGCAGTCACTACTGCTGCAGATACTGATGCAGTCACTACTGCTGCAGATGCTGATGCAGTCACTACACTTGCATATACTGATTTAGTCACTATAGCTGCAGATACTGATGCAGTCAATACTGCTGCAGATACTGATGCTGTCACAACTGCTGCCGATACTGATGCAGTCACTACTGCTACAGCTACTGATACAGTCACTAATGCTGCAGCTACTGATGCAGGCACTACTGCTGCAGATACTGATGCAGTCACTAATGCTGCAGCTGCTGATGCAGTCACTACAGCTGCAGATACTGATGCAGTCAGTACTGCTGCAGACATTGATGCAGTCACTAATGCTGCAGCTACTGATGCAGGCACTACAGCTGCAGATACTGATACAGTCACTACTGCTGCCGATACTGATGCAGTCACTACAGCTGCAGAAACTGATGCAGTCACTACTGCTGCAGATATTGATGCAGTCACTAATGCTGCAGCTACTGATGCAGTCACTACAGCTGCAGATACTGATGCAGTCACTACTGCTGCCGATACTGATGCAGTCACTACAGCTGCAGATACTGATGCAGTCACTGCTGCTGCAGTCACTACTGCTGCAGATACTGATGCAGTCACTACTGCTGCAGATACTGATACAGTCACTACGGCTGGAGATACTGATGCTGTCACTACTAGTGCAGATACTGATGCAGTCACTACTGCTGTAGATACTGATGCAGTCACTATAGCTGCAGATACTGATTCTGTCACTAATGCTGCAGCTACTGATACAGTCACTACGGCTGGAGATACTGATACAGTCACTACTGCAACAGATACTGATGCAGTCACTACTGCTGCAGATACTGATACAGTCACTAGAGCTGCAGATACTGGTGATGTGACTACTCCTATAGATACTGATGCAGTTACTACAGCTGCAGATACTGATACAGTCACTACTGCAACAGATACTGATGCAATTACTACTGTTGCAGATACTGATGTAGTCACTAAATCTGCAGATACTGATGCAGTCACTACTTATGCAGATACTGATGCAGTCACTACAGGTGCAGATACTGATGCAGTCACTACTGTTGCAGATACTGATGCAGTCACTACTGCTTCAGATACTGATGCAGTCACTACTGTTGCAGATACTGATGCAGTCACTACTGCTGCAGATACTGATGCAGTTACTACTGCTGCAGATACTGATGCAGTCACTACTTATGCAGATACTGATGCAGTCACTATAGCTGCAGATACTGATGCAGTCACTACTGTTGCAGATACTGATGCAGTCACTACAGCTGCAGATACTGATGCAGTCACTACTGTTGCAGATACTGATGCAGTCACTACTACTGCAGATACTGATGCAGTCACTACTGTTGCAGATACTGATGCAGTCACTACAGCTGCAGATACTGATGCAGTCACTACTGTTGCAGATACTGATGCAGTCACTACTACTGCAGATACTGATGCAGTCACTACTGTTGCAGATACTGATGGAGTCACTACTACTGCAGATACTGATGCAGTCACTACTGTTACAGATACTGATGCAGTCACTACAGCTGCAGATACTGATGCAGTCACTACTGTTGCAGATACTGATGCAGTCACTACTGCTGCAGATACTGATGCAGTCACTACTGCTGCAGATACTGATACAGTCACCACTGCTGCAGATACTGATGTAGTCACTACTGCTGCAGATACTGATACAGTCACCACTCCTGCAGATACTGATACAGTCACCACTGCTGCAGATACTGATGTAGTCACTACAGCTGCAGATACTGATGCAGTCACTACTGCTGCAGATACTTATGCAGTCACTACTGCTTCAGATACTTATGCAGTCACTACTGCTGCAGATACTGCTGCAGATACTTATACAGTCACTACTGCTGCAGATACTTATGCAGTCACTACTGCTGCAGATACTTATGCAGTCACTACTGCTGCAGATACTTATGCAGTCACTACTGCTGCAGATACTGATGCAGTCACTAATGCTACAGATACTGATGTAGTCACTACTACTGCAGATACTGATGCAGTCACTAGTGCTGCAGATACTGATGCAGTCACTAATGCTACAGATACTGATGTAGTCACTACTACTGCAGATACTGATGCAGTCACTACTGCTGCAGATACTGATGCAGTCACTACTACTGCAGATACTAATGCAGTCACTAATGCTACAGATACTGATGCAGTCACTACTGTTGCAGATACTGATGCAGTCACTACTGTTGCAGATACTGATGCAGTCACTACTGTTGCAGATACTGATACAGTCACTACTGTTGCAGATACTGATGCAGTCACTACTGTTGCAGATACTGATGCAGTAGCTACAGCAGGTACTGATGCAGTCACTGCTGCAGGTACTAATGCAGTTACTTCTGTAGATACTAATGCAGTAACTACTGCAGATACTGATGCAGTAACTACTGCAGATACTGATGCAGTAACTACTGCAGACACTGAAGCATACTGAATGTTGTGATGCAGTTACTACTATTCCACATACTGATGCTGTTAATGTTTGTGTGTATACTGTCGTTCTCATACTGACGTAGTGTTCACTACTGGTGCTCGGATACTCCTGGTTATGCTGACAATTACACTGATCAAGCCAATGTTAAGAGCTACAAGTGATGTTCACGAAGTTCTTCCGCTAATAATACTGATAAAATTACTAGTTAAGGATACTGACAAAATTGTAGTAATTATTCTGTAGAAGTTGCAAATGATACTGAATGATTACTACTAATTATATGGATGAAGAAGTTAGTACTAATAATACTGACAAGGATACTAGTTATAATGATAGTTACGAATGAATTCGTGCTAATTAAACGGACTAATAACCAATTGAAGGTAGTACTAATGATGCAGAGTAACTAGGCTTACTGAAACTGTGTTGAGGGTTAGTGATACTGACACTGTCATTATACGTCAGTATCTTTAGTACCATGACTACTACCACCATGGCTGTTACTACCACCATGACTGTTACTACCACCGTGACTACTACCACCATGGCTGTTACTACCACCATGACTGTTACTACCACCATGACTGATACTACCACCATGACTGTTACTACCACCGTGACTACTACCACCATGGCTGTTACTACCACCATGACTGTTACTACCACCATGACTGTTACTACCACCGTGACTACTACCACCATGGCTGTTACTACCACCATGACTGTTACTACCACCGTGACTACTACCACCATGGCTGTTACTACCACCATGACTGTTACTACCACCATGACTGTTACTACCACCGTGACTACTACCACCATGGCTGTTACTACCACCATGACTGTTACTACCACCGTGACTACTACCACCATGGCTGTTACTACCACCATGACTGTTACTACCACCATGACTGTTACTACCACCGTGACTACTACCACCATGGCTGTTACTACCACCATGACTGTTACTACCACCATGACTGTTACTACCACCATGACTGTTACTACCACCGTGACTACTACCACCATGGCTGTTACTACCACCATGGCTGTTACTACCACCGTGACTACTACCACCATGGCTGTTACTACCACCATGACTGTTACTACCACCGTGACTGTTACTACCACCATGACTTACTACCACCATGACTGTTACTACCACCATGACTGTTACTACCACCATGACTTACTACCACCATGACTTACTACCACCATGACTGTTACTACCACCATGACTGTTACTACCACCATGACTGTTACTACCACCATGACTTACTACCACCATGACTTACTACCACCATGACTGTTACTACCACCATGACTGTTACTACCACCATGACTGTACTACCACCATGACTTACTACCACCATGACTTACTACCACCATGACTGTTACTACCACCGTGACTACTACCACCATGGCTGTTACTACCACCATGACTGTTACTACCACCATGACTGTTACTACCACCGTGACTACTACCACCATGACTGTTACTACCACCATGACTGTTACTACCACCATGACTACTACCACCATGACTGTTACTACCACCATGACTACTACCACCATGACTGTTACTACCACCATGACTGTTACTACCACCGTGACTACTACCACCATGACTACTACCACCATGGCTGTTACTACCACCGTGACTACTACCACCATGACTGTTACTACCACCATGGCTGTTACTACCACCGTGACTACTACCACCATGGCTGTTACTACCACCATGACTGTTACTACCACCGTGACTACTACCACCATGACTGTTACTACCACCATGGCTGTTACTACCACCGTGACTACTACCACCATGACTGTTACTACCACCGTGACTACTACCACCATGGCTGTTACTACCACCATGACTGTTACTACCACCGTGACTGTTACTACCACCGTGACTGTTACTACCACCGTGACTGTTACTACCACCGTGACTGTTACTACCACCATGACTGTTACTACCACCATGACTGTTACTACCACCATGACTGTTACTACCACCATGACTACTACCACCATGGCTGTTACTACCACCATGACTGTTACTACCACCGTGACTGTTACTACCACCGTGACTACTACCACCATGGCTGTTACTACCACCATGACTGTTACTACCACCGTGACTGTTACTACCACCGTGACTGTTACTACCACCGTGACTGTTACTACCACCGTGACTACTACCACCATGGCTGTTACTACCACCATGACTGTTACTACCACCATGACTGTTACTACCACCGTGACTGTTACTACCACCATGGCTGTTACTACCACCGTGACTGTTACTACCACCGTGACTGTTACTACCACCATGACTGTTACTACCACCATGGCTGTTACTACCACCGTGACTGTTACTACCACCATGACTGTTACTACCACCATGACTGTTACTACCACCGTGACTGTTACTACCACCATGGCTGTTACTACCACCATGACTGTTACTACCACCGTGACTACTACCACCATGGCTGTTACTACCACCATGACTGTTACTACCACCGTGACTACTACCACCATGGCTGTTACTACCACCAGGCTGTTACTACCACCATGACTGTTACTACCACCGTGACTACTACCACCGTGACTGTTACTACCACCATGACTGTTACTACCGTGACTGTTACTACCACCGTGACTACTACCACCATGGCTGTTACTACCACCATGGCTGTTACTACCACCGTGACTGTTACTACCACCGTGACTGTTACTACCACCATGACTGTTACTACCACCGTGACTACTACCACCATGGCTGTTACTACCACCGTGACTGTTACTACCACCATGACTGTTACTACCACCATGACTGTTACTACCACCGTGACTGTTACTACCACCGTGACTGTTACTACCACCATGACTGTTACTACCACCGTGACTGTTACTACCACCGTGACTGTTACTACCACCATGACTGTTACTACCACCGTGACTGTTACTACCACCATGACTGTTACTACCACCATGGCTGTTACTACCACCATGACTGTTACTACCACCGTGACTGTTACTACCACCATGACTGTTACTACCACCATGGCTGTTACTACCACCATGACTGTTACTACCACCGTGACTGTTACTACCACCGTGACTGTTACTACCACCATGACTGTTACTACCACCGTGACTGTTACTACCACCATGACTGTTACTACCACCATGACTGTTACTACCACCGTGACTGTTACTACCACCGTGACTGTTACTACCACCATGACTGTTACTACCACCGTGACTACTACCACCATGGCTGTTACTACCACCGTGACTACTACCACCATGACTGTTACTACCACCGTGACTACTACCACCATGACTGTTACTACCACCGTGACTGTTACTACCACCATGACTGTTACTACCACCGTGACTGTTACTACCACCATGACTGTTACTACCACCGTGACTACTACCACCATGGCTGTTACTACCACCATGGCTGTTACTACCACCATGACTGTTACTACCACCATGGCTGTTACTACCACCGTGACTACTACCACCATGACTGTTACTACCACCGTGACTACTACCACCATGACTGTTACTACCACCGTGACTGTTACTACCACCATGACTGTTACTACCACCGTGACTGTTACTACCACCATGACTGTTACTACCACCGTGACTACTACCACCATGGCTGTTACTACCACCATGACTGTTACTACCACCATGACTGTTACTACCACCATGACTGTTACTACCACCATGACTGTTACTACCACCATGACTGTTACTACCACCATGACTGTTACTACCACCGGACTACTACCACCATGGCTGTTACTACCACCATGACTGTTACTACCACCGTGACTACTACCACCATGACTGTTACTACCACCATGACTGTTACTACCACCATGACTGTTACTACCACCATGACTGTTACTACCACCATGACTGTTACTACCACCATGACTGTTACTACCACCATGACTGTTACTACCACCGTGACTGTTACTACCACCGTGACTGTTACTACCACCATGACTGTTACTACCACCATGACTGTTACTACCACCATGACTACCACCATGACTGTTACTACCACCATGACTGTTACTACCACCATGACTGTTACTACCACCATGACTGTTACTACCACCATGACTGTTACTACCACCATGACTGTTACTACCACCATGACTGTTACTACCACCATGACTACCACCATGACTGTTACTACCACCATGACTGTTACTACCACCATGACTGTTACTACCACCATGACTGTTACTACCACCATGACTGTTACTACCACCGTGACTGTTACTACCACCATGACTGTTACTACCACCATGACTGTTACTACCACCATGGCTGTTACTACCACCATGACTGTTACTACCACCATGACTGTTACTACCACCATGGCTGTTACTACCACCGTGACTGTTACTACCACCATGGCTGTTACTACCACCGTGACTGTTACTACCACCGTGACTGTTACTACCACCATGGCTGTTACTACCACCATGACTGTTACTACCACCGTGACTGTTACTACCACCATGACTGTTACTACCACCGTGACTGTTACTACCACCGTGACTGTTACTACCACCATGACTGTTACTACCACCGTGACTGTTACTACCACCATGACTGTTACTACCACCATGACTGTTACTACCACCATGACTGTTACTACCACCGTGACTGTTACTACCACCGTGACTGTTACTACCACCATGACTTACTACCACCATGACTGTTACTACCACCATGACTGTTACTACCACCATGACTGTTACTACCACCATGACTGTTACTACCACCATGACTGTTACTACCACCATGACTGTTACTACCACCGTGACTACTACCACCATGACTGTTACTACCACCATGACTGTTACTACCACCGTGACTGTTACTACCACCATGACTTACTACCACCATGACTGTTACTACCACCATGACTGTTACTACCACCGTGACTGTTACTACCACCATGACTTACTACCACCATGACTGTTACTACCACCATGACTGTTACTACCACCATGACTGTTACTACCACCATGACTGTTACTACCACCATGACTGTTACTACCACCATGACTGTTACTACCACCGTGACTGTTACTACCACCATGACTTACTACCACCATGACTGTTACTACCACCATGACTGTTACTACCACCATGACTGTTACTACCACCATGACTGTTACTACCACCATGACTTACTACCACCATGACTGTTACTACCACCATGACTGTTACTACCACCATGACTGTTACTACCACCATGACTACCACCATGACTGTTACTACCACCATGACTGTTACTACCACCATGACTGTTACTACCACCATGGCTGTTACTACCACCATGACTGTTACTACCACCATGACTGTTACTACCACCATGGCTGTTACTACCACCATGGCTGTTACTACCACCATGACTGTTACTACCACCATGACTGTTACTACCACCATGACTGTTACTACCACCATGGCTGTTACTACCACCATGACTGTTACTACCACCATGACTACCACCATGACTGTTACTACCACCATGACTGTTACTACCACCATGACTGTTACTACCACCATGACTGTTACTACCACCATGACTGTTACTACCACCATGACTGTTACTACCACCATGACTGTTACTACCACCATGACTGTTACTACCACCATGGCTGTTACTACCACTATGACTACTACCACCATGACTGTTACTACCACCATGACTGTTACTACCACCATGGCTGTTACTACCACTATGACTACTACCACCATGGCTGTTACTACCACCATGACTGTTACTACCACCATGACTGTTACTACCACCATGACTGTTACTACCACCATGACTGTTACTACCACCATGGCTGTTACTACCACCATGACTGTTACTACCACCATGACTGTTACCACCATGACTGTTACTACCACCATGGCTGTTACTACCACCATGACTGTTACTACCATGACTGTTACTACCACCATGACTTACTACCACCATGACTACCACCATGACTGTTACTACCACCATGACTGTTACTACCACCATGACTACTACCACCATGACTGTTACTACCACCATGACTGTTACTACCACCATGACTGTTACTACCACCATGACTGTTACTACCACCATGACTGTTACTACCACCATGACTACTACCACCATGACTGTTACTACCACCATGACTGTTATTACCACCATGACTGTTACTACCACCATGACTGTTACTACCACCATGACTGTTACTACCACCATGACTACCACCATGACTGTTACTACCACCATGACTGTTACTACCACCATGACTGTTACTACCACCATGAATGTTACTACCACCATGACTGTTACTACCACCATGACTACTACCACCATGACTGTTACTACCACCATGACTGTTACTACCACCATGACACTACCACCATGACTGTTACTACCACCATGACTGTTACTACCACCATGACTACTACCACCATGACTGTTACTACCACCATGGTTGTTACTACCACCATGACTGTGACTACCACCATGACTGTTACTACCACCATGACTGTTACTACCACCATGACTGTTACTACCACCATGACTACTACCACCATGACTGTTACTACCACCATGACTGTTACTACCACCATGACTGTTACTACCACCATGACTGTTACTACCACCATGACTGTTACTACCACCATGGCTGTTACTACCACCATGACTGTTACTACCACCATGACTGTTACTACCACCATGACTGTTACTACCACCATGACTACTACCACCATGACTGTTACTACCACCATGACTGTTACTACCACCATGACTGTTACTACCACCATGACTACTACCACCATGGCTGTTACTACCACCATGACTGTGACTACCACCATGACTGTTACTACCACCATGACTGTTACTACCACCATGACTGTTACTACCACCATGACTACTACCACCATGACTGTTACTACCACCATGACTGTTACTACCACCATGACTGTTACTACCACCATGACTGTTACTACCACCATGACTACTACCACCATGACTGTTACTACCACCATGACTGTTACTACCACCATGACTGTTACTACCACCATGGCTGTTACTACCACCATGACTGTTACTACCATGACTGTTACTACCACCATGGCTGTTACTACCACCATGACTGTTACTACCATGACTTACTACCACCATGACTGTTACTACCATGACTGTTACTACCATGACTGTTACTACCACCATGACTGTTATTACCACCATGACTACTACCACCATGGCTGTTACTACCACCATGACTACTACCACCATGACTGTTACTACCATGACTGTTACTACCATGACTGTTACTACCACCATGACTGATACTACCATGACTGTTACTACCACCATGACTGTTACTACCACCATGACTGTTACTACCATGACTGTTACTACCACCATGACTGTTACTACCAGCATGACTGTTACTACCATGACTTACTACCACCATGACTGTTACTACCACCATGACTGTTACTACCATGACTGTTACTACCACCATGACTGTTACTACCATGACTGTTACTACCACCATGACTGTTACTACCATGACTGTTACTACCACCATGACTGTTACCACCATGGCTGTTACTACCACCATGGCTGTTACTACCACCATGACTGTTACTACCATGACTGTTACTACCACCATGACTGTTACTACCACCATGACTGTTACTACCACCATGGTTGTTACTACCATGACTGTTACAACCACCATGACTGTTACTACCATGACTGTTACTACCACCATGACTGTTACTACCACCATGGCTGTTACTACCATGACTGTTACTACCACCATGGCTGTTACTACCATGACTGTTACTACCACCATGACTGTTACTACCACCATGGATGTTACTACCACCATGACTGTTACTACCACCATGGCTGTTACTACCATGACTGTTACTACCACCATGGCTGTTACCACCATGACTGATACTACCACCATGACTGTGACTATCACCATGACTGTTACTACCACCATGACTGTTACTACCACCGTGACTGTTACTACCACCATGACTGTGACTATCACCATGACTGTTACTACCACCATGACTGTTACTACCACCATGACTGTTACTACCACCATGACTGTTACTACCACCATGACTGTTACTACCACCATGACTGTTACTACCACCATAACTGTTACTACCACCATGACTGTTACTACCACCATGACTTACTACCACAATGACTGCTATAGTGGAAGCTAATATTAGTGTGGTGAAGGTTGGTGGTACTGCTACCATTTCAGTGATATGGTGGCAGCTTTCGGCGGGACTGAGCACTGCTGATGCTGCTCTCACTGCCGCTACTGAGCGCCTGTCACTGATTTTGCATTACTGATATTACTATTGAAGCTGTTACTGCTTCTGCTATGGTCATCGTAGTTGCTGCTACTGCTGCTGTCACCGCAGTTGCTGCTAGTGCTACTTCTGATGCTGCTGCTGTTGCTACTGTTGCTACTGCTGCTGCTGCTGTTGCTACTGCTGCTGCTGCTGTTGCTACTGCTGCTGCTGCTGTTGCTACTGCTGCTGCTGCTGTTGCTACTGCTGCTGCTGCTGTTGCTACTGCTGCTGCTGCTGCTGCTGTTGCTACTGCTGCTGCTGCTGTTGCTACTGCTGCTGCTGCTGCTGCTGCTCCTAGTGCTACTTCTGATGCTGTTGCTGCTGCTGTTGCTACTGTTGCTACTGCTGCTGCTGCTGTTGCTACTGCTGCTGCTGCTGTTGCTACTGCTGCTGCTGCTGTTGCTACTGCTGCTGCTGCTGTTGCTACTGCTGCTGCTGCTGCTGCTGTTGCTACTGCTGCTGCTGCTGTTGCTACTGCTGCTGCTGCTGCTGCTGCTCCTAGTGCTACTTCTGATGCTGTTGCTGCTGCTGTTGCTACTGTTGCTACTGCTGCTGCTGTTGCTACTGCTGCTGCTGCTGTTGCTACTGCTGCTGCTGCTGTTGCTACTGCTGCTGCTGCTGCTGCTGTTGCTACTGCTGTTGCTGCTGCTTCTGCTGCTGTTGCTACTGCTGCTGCTGCTGTTGCTACTGCTGCTGCTGCTGTTGCTGCTGCTGTTGCTACTGCTGCTGTTGCTACTGCTGCTACCTGTGTTATTTCTGATGTAATATTTAGAAACCATCCCTTATACAAGTTGTGTGTTCAGTATAGATATATAATATTGCCAGTACTTCACAATACAATGTTTGCACACTACCAATAAGTATAACACACTTTTGGACTTTGAACTAAATTTCCACTTAATAAACTATCAATGTAGCATTTTAGATCGTTAAATGAGAATAACTAAAAATACTTTTCTTTAAATATGCATTGGAATCGTATCCACTACGGGCTCACTATAGCCCGTGCTACTTGGAACTTTTTGTTCCAAGGAGCGAGTCTTAAACAACAACAACATTGGAATCGTCACTGTTGAACGTGTGTATAAGGTTCATCACCAGGCCTACCCCAAGGTAGGCCTACCAAATTGTCTTGATCGCACTCATAATGAATATAATTTCCTCAGCTTTACACAGACCATAAATGAAAGGAATCTTTTAATACAATATATATATATATATATATATATATATATATATATATATATATATATATATATATATATATATATCAGTCATGTAGTCATCTACATAACTGTAGGTGCAGCCTGCACATGACTGTTATGTTGCCGCCCAGTTGGGTGGGTGTGGAGCAGGATTAGCGACTTTGACTCATCGCAGATGTGAATTGCCTTGTATAGTGGGCCACTTAGTTTACCACTATTATGGCTGGTATATATATATATATATATATATATATATATATATATATATATATTATTTTAAAGAAAATTGAAGAAGGAAATACCATAAGTGCTATTAGAGTCCTCACCAGTGACGAGAAAATTGCTCCTCGAAACTCAGCCACAGCACGGGCCCTGCAAAGCAAGCAGCCACCCAGAGCCCGACAAGGCGACAACATCTTTCCGCCATCAGCCGACACCATTTCAGACCCATTAACCGTTGGTGAATCTGAGGTCTACAAAGCAGCCCTTTCTTTTCCACCTGGGTCAGCAGGCGGCTTTACAGGGTTAAAACCTCAACACATCAAGCAAATGTTAAATCCTGCGGTTGGTGATGCTGCACAAGATCTTCTTATTTAACTGACAAGGTTCGTCAACATGTGCCTGGCTGGTGATATACCTGAGGTCATCAGGCCTCTCTTTTTTTGGTGCCTCCCTCTGTGCTCTCAAAAAGAAGGACGAAGGAATCAGGCCAATCGCTGTTGGCAACACTCTCCGACGCCTGATTGCCAAGGCTGCTACGAGGGCTGTCAGCCAGCAAGCGGCTGAATTGCTGAAACCAATCCAGCTAGGATTTGGAATCCCCCAAGGCTGTGAAGCGGCTGCCCATGCAGCACGGGCATACATCACCAACATTTCTGATGAAAAGGCCCTGCTCAAACTGGACTTTAAGAATGCCTTCAACATGGTCAGAAGAGATGCAATACTTTGTGCCGTACATCGCCATTTCCGGACCTCTACTCGTTCATACTATCGTGCTACAGTGGTGAGTCAAAACTGCTCTTTGGTGAACATGAAATCAGATCATGTGAAGGTGTTCAGCAAGGTGATCCTCTTGCTCCCCTTCTTTTCTGCTTAGTCTTAAAAGAAATCACCGAAAGCTTGTCCAGCGAGTTCAACATCTGGCTTTTGGATGATGGCACTATAGCTGGCACCGTAGACGACCTCTTGGCAGATATCAGGAAAATAAGGGAGCAAGAAGTAAGCATGGGTCTCGTTCTGAACCCTTCCAAGTGTGAAGTAGTCTCCTCCAACCCAGACATCGTAGATATAATAAGGTCTGCCTTGCCTGGAGCCCATGTCATTAGGGCCGAGAACAGCACCCTCCTTGGAGCCCCCCTCGGGTCTAACGCCATTGAGGAGATCCTTGACAAGAAAATCGCAGACCCTACTTGCTGAGGTGCGCCCCATCTTACGACAACCGAAAGCTTGAAGAGAAATCAGTACCCCCTTATACAACCTCTTACTGAAGACCATGCTGGAAAAGGTTGTTAACCTTCCCTTAACGAATGCCAGTGGAAACAAGCCACTCTTCCTGTTAGGCTCGGTGGCTTGGGTGTCCGCACTGCCACCCAAATTGCTGTCCCAGCCTTCCTGTCTTCCTCCTCAGCATCAGATGACCTGGTTAAGGAAATTCTACCTGACACCCTCAGTGATGTAGCGGGGATACAGGACCCCACTACACGGAATGCGACACGAAATGGGGTGCCATGGCAGACCCAGCACTCAAACCAGCCATGCCAAAAGCCAAGAAACAATCCACTTGGGACAGACCCATTGCAGACAAAGAAGCCACAGCTTTTCTGGAGGCAGCAACAACCCCCAGTGATCGTGCACGCCTCACAGCTGTGCAGGCTCCCCATGCAGGGGACTTCCTTTTTGGCAGTCCCTATGTCTGCGACAGGCACACGTCTTGATCCGCAGGAGCTCCGTATTGCAGTCGCTCTCCGTCTTGCTGCCCCTATCCACACTGTTCATAGGTGTATTTCGGCGAGGCAGATGCTGACGAATATGGATTGCATGGCCTGCACTTGCATGGAAAATCTGGTGGTTGGCACCCTAGACACGACGAAGTCAACGACATCATTAAAAGAAGCCTTGCCTCTGCTCAGTGTCCAGCGGAGAGAGAGCCCTGCAACCTACTGAACCGTGACTCTGTTAGCTTTGCCGGCCGACCAGACGGAATCACACTGCATCCATGGAAGGGTGGCAGACAGTTGGCATGAGACTATACTTGCGTATCCACCCTGGAAGCCACATACATCAACCTCTCTGCCGGCACAGCAGGAGCCGCAGCGACACACAGAGAAAGAGACAAGTCAGCCAAGTACAGGCAATTAGATCATCGGTACAACTTCGTTCCAATAGGGTCTGAGACCCTAGGCCCATGGGGAGAGAGTGCAAGAAGGTTTCTTAAGGATCTTGGTTCCAAGCTCATTGACACCACAAGAGACCCTAGAGTGGCAAGTTTTCTCTTTCAGCGCCTCAGTGTCGCGATCCAGAGGGGGAATGCTCGCTGCATCCTCGGTTCCTGCCCGACGTCGGAGGAGTTCGAGGAAATCTACAGCCTCTAGGAAGCGAACTTTTTTTTGTGTCCTCTTAATGTTCATTTTTTGTATACAATCAGATATGTAACTGTATAACCTTGCATAATAAAATGTTC
Organism: Procambarus virginalis; assembly: GCA_020271785.1. Lineage (NCBI taxonomy): Eukaryota > Metazoa > Arthropoda > Malacostraca > Decapoda > Cambaridae > Procambarus > Procambarus virginalis. Next base: position 32,322 of record WNGS01014989.1, on the reverse strand, counting down.
ACCATAAAAAGGGGGGTGGTAGGAGAAGCGAACACTCTTATGTATTCAGAGTTAAATGGCAAGTTTTTCCCTGAATGCTCTGTGTTCCCTTCTCTGAGGCTGTGGGTCCCTATAATTGCACCAGAGGTGGTACCCCCTTATATATATATATATATATATATATATATATATATATATATATATATATATATATATATATATATAATATATATATATATATATGTCGGTTTACAACAAGGTCTCCATTTACTGCTGGGTGTACAGTAACTGGATTAGCGCCTAGTCAATCCTCCCTGTCTAGGGGTTCGAACCAAGACAATAAATGTGTTGGGGAGAGGCGGGAGTTACCGCAGGTCCACTGAGGGTGGCCAGGACGGAGCCATGAACCTCAGCTTACACTCATCAGCTTGCCGGAAAAGCATTAAAACTTGCGAGTTCCGCGTGAGTCAGTACAGGAAGTTTTAGACAACATTGCTACGCGACAACCACACCGTAGTAGGCTCGCGTCACATGGATTTCTTGATATATGATTTTACAGCAGGAAAACGATTTTTCTATGTTTCTTGCAGCAAGAAGGGTCACCTCCGAGGCGTGTATGATAGCAGGCGACGGACAGAGAAGCACAAAAAACCAACAAGCAGAGAAGAGCTGGATATCTTACCAGGAAACACTGGCAGCAGCAGCAGCAGCAGCAGCCTAGTGCTGGCAGCTTCCGCGTCACAGCGCCACAACCCCACCCGCCCGCCTCACAACCCATGCTTCTAATACACTCAACTAGAATTTGCATGCAACTTTTGCAACATACATACATACATACAGCTCATGTATAATGCAATTAATAATACGCAGCAAGAAAAGAACCGCTGGCAACACTGGCCCGTGTCCTTCGGATAGCTGTCAGCAGCACAAAAAATTTAAACGTGCGCAAGTATTTTCTCTTCTTTGTTCTTGTCTTTGTCTACCCCACCAGCACTGTTGGTAGATGTAGGTGTGTGCTCATCTACCTCATTAATTACGTCTACTTAACTCTACTTCCCTCTTTGACTCTACAAGAAAGCTTAGACACGGAAGTTACCTTGTAGCCTGATGACGTCACCGTGGTGCAGGAGCAGTGTGTGTTGGTTGTCACTGTTGAGTGAGGTTGTCACTGTTGAGTGTGGTTGTCACTGTTGGGTGAGTTTGTCACTGTTGGGTGTGGTTGTCACTGTTGGGTGTGGTTGTCACTGTTGGGTGAGGCTGTCACTGTAGGGTGAGGTTGTCACTGTTGGGCGAGGTTGTCACTGTTGGGTGTGGTTGTCACTGTTGGGTGTGGTTGTCACTGTTGGGTGAGGTTGTCACTGTAGGGTGAGGTTGTCACTGTTGGGTGTGGTTGTCACTGTTGGGTGAGGTTGTCACTGTTGGGTGTGGTTGTCACTGTTGGGTGAGGTTGTCACTGTTGGGTGTTATCTTGAGTTATCTTGAGATGATTTCGGGGCTTTTAGTGTCCCCGTGACCCGGTCCTGGACCAGGCCTCCACCCACAGGAAGCAGCCCGTGACAGCTGACTAACACCCAGGTACCTATTTTACTGCTACGTAACAGGGGCATAGGGTGAAAGAAACTCTGCCCATTGTTTCTCGCCGGCCCCTGGGATCGAACCCAGGACCACAGGATCACAAGTCCAGCGTGCTGTCCGCTCGGCCGACCGGCTCCCTCCGCGTTGTGGTTGTCACTGTTGGGTGTGGTTGTCACTGTTGGGGTATGGTTGTCACTGTTGGGTGTGGTTGTCACTGTTGGTTGTGGTTGTCACTGTTGGGTGTGGTTGTCACTGTTGGTGAGGTTGTCACTGTTGGTTGTGGTTGTCACTGTTGGGTGTGGTTGTCACTGTTGGGTGTGGTTGTCACTGTTGGGTGTGGTTGTCACTGTTGGTTGTGGTTGTCACTGTTGGGTGTGGTTGTCACTGTTGGTTGTGGTTGTCACTGTTGGGTGTGGTTGTCACTGTTGAGTGTGGTTGTCACTGGTGGATGTGGTTGTCACTGTTGGGTGTGGTTGTCACTGTTGGTTGTGGTTGTCACTGTTGTTGTCACTGTTGGGTGTGGTTGTCACTGTTGAGTGTGTTTGTCACTGTTGGTTGTGGTTGTCACTGTTGGGTGTGGTTGTCACTGTTGGGTGAGGTTGTTACTGTTGTGTGTGGTTGTCACTGTTGTGTGTGGTTGTCACTGTTGCTTGTGGTTGTCACTGTTGCTTGTGGTTGTCACTGTTGAGTGTGGTTGTCACTGTTGGTTGTGGTTGTCACTGTTGCTTGTGGTTGTCACTGTTGCTTGTGGTTGTCACTGTTGGGTGTGGTTGTCACTGTTAGTTGTGGTTGTCACTGTTGGGTGTGGTTGTCACTGTTGGGTGTGGTTGTTACTGTTGGTGTGGTTGTCACTGTTGGTTGTGGTTGTCACTGTTGGGTGAGGTTGTTACTGTTGGTTGTGGTTGTCACTGTTGGGTGAGGTTGTTACTGTTGGGTGTGGTTGTCACTGTTGGTTGTGGTTGTCACTGTTGAGTGAGGTTGTTACTGTTGGGTATGGTTGCCACTGTTGGGTGTGGTTGTCACTGTTGCTTGTGGTTGTCACTGTTGCTTGTGGTTGTCACTGTTGAGTGTGGTTGTCACTGTTGGTTGTGGTTGTCACTGTTGGGTGTGGTTGTTACTGTCGAGTGTGGTTTTCAGTGTTGGTTGTGGTTGTCACTGTTGCTTATGGTTGTCACTGTTGGTTGTGGTTGTCACTGTTGGTTGTGGTTGTCACTGTTGCTTGTGGTTGTCACTGTTGGGTGTGGTTGTCACTGTTGGTTGTGGTTGTCACTGTTGCTTGTGGTTGTCACTGTTGGGTGTGGTTGTCACTGTTGGTTGTGGTTGTCACTGTTGGTTGTGGTTGTCACTGTGTTGTTGTTGTCACTGTTGCTAGTGGTTGTCACTGTTGCTTGTGGTTGTCACTGTTGGGTGTGGTTGTCACTGTTGGTTGTGGTTGTCACTGTTGGTTGTGGCTGTCACTGTTGGGTGTGGTTGTCACTGTTGGGTGTGGTTGTCACTGTTGGTTGTGGTTGTCACTGTTGGTTGTGGTTGTCACTGTTGGTTGTGGTTGTCACTGTTGGTTGTGGCTGTCACTGTTGGGTGTGGTTGTCACTGTTGCTTGTGGTTGTCACTGTTGGTTGTGGTTGTCACTGTTGGATGTGGTTGTCACTGTTGGTTGTGGTTCTCACTGTTGGTTGTGGCTGTCACTGTTGGGTGTGGTTGTCACTGTTGGTTGTGGCTGTCACTGTTGGGTGTGGTTGTCACTGTTGGGTGTGGTTGTCACTGTTGGGTGTGGTTGTCACTGTTGCTTGTGGTTGTCACTGTTGGGTGTGGTTGTCACTGTTGGTTGTGGTTGTCACTGTTGGTTGTGGTTGTCACTGTTGGGTGTGGTTGTCACTGTTGGGTGAGGTTGTTACTGTTGTGTGTGGTTGTCACTGTTGTGTGTGGTTGTCACTGTTGCTTGTGGTTGTCACTGTTGCTTGTGGTTGTCACTGTTGAGTGTGGTTGTCACTGTTGGTTGTGGTTGTCACTGTTGCTTGTGGTTGTCACTGTTGGGTGTGGTTGTCACTGTTAGTTGTGGTTGTCACTGTTGGTTGTGGTTGTCACTGTTGGGTGAGGTTGTTACTGTTGGGTGTGGTTGTCACTGTTGGGTGTGGTTGTTACTGTTGGGTGTGGTTGTTACTGTTGGTTGTGGTTGTCACTGTTGGGTGAGGTTGTTACTGTTGGTTGTGGTTGTCACTGTTGGGTGAGGTTGTTACTGTTGGGTGTGGTTGTCACTGTTGGTTGTGGTTGTCACTGTTGAGTGAGGTTGTTACTGTTGGGTATGGTTGTCACTGTTGGGTGTGGTTGTCACTGTTGCTTGTAGTTGTCACTGTTGGTTGTGGTTGTCACTGTTGGGTGAGGTTGTTACTGTTGGTGTGGGTGTCACTGTTGGGTGTGGTTGTTACTGTTGGGTGTGGTTGTTACTGTTGGTTGTGGTTGTCACTGTTGGGTGAGGTTGTTACTGTTGGTTGTGGTTGTCACTGTTGGGTGTGGTTGTCACTGTTGCTTGTAGTTGTCACTGTTGGTTGTGGTTGTCACTGTTGAGTGAGGTTGTTACTGTTGGGTATGGTTGTCACTGTTGGTTGTGGTTGTCACTGTTGCTTGTAGTTGTCACTGTTGCTTGTGGTTGTCACTGTTGAGTGTGGTTGTCACTGTTGGTTGTGGTTGTCACTGTTGGGTGTGGTTGTTACTGTCGAGTTTGGTTTTCAGTGTTGGTTGTGGTTGTCACTGTTGCTTATGGTTGTCACTGTTGGTTGTGGTTGTCACTGTTGGTTGTGGTTGTCACTGTTGCTTGTGGTTGTCACTGTTGGTGTGGTTGTCACTGTTGGTTGTGGTTGTCACTGTTGCTTGTGGTTGTCACTGTTGGTTGTGGTTGTCACTGTTGGTTGTGGTTGTCACTGTTGGTTGTGGTTGTCACTGTGTGTTGTTGTTGTCACTGTTGCTAGTGGTTGTCACTGTTGCTTGTGGTTGTCACTGTTGGGTGTGGTTGTCACTGTTGGTTGTGGTTGTCACTGTTGGTTGTGGCTGTCACTGTTGGGTGTGGTTGTCACTGTTGGGTGTGGTTGTCACTGTTGGTTGTGGTTGTCACTGTTGGTTGTGGCTGTCACTGTTGGATGTGGTTGTCACTGTTGCTTGTGGTTGTCACTGTTGGTTGTGGTTGTCACTGTTGCTTGTGGTTGTCACTGTTGGATGTGGTTGTCACTGTTGGATGTGGTTGTCACTGTTGGTTGTGGTTGTCACTGTTGGTTGTGGCTGTCAATGTTGGTTGTGGCTGTCACTGTTGGGTGTGGTTGTCACTGTTGCTTGTAGTTGTCACTGTTACTTGTGGCTGTCACTGTTGGGTGTGGTTGTCACTGTTGGTTGTGGTTGTCACTGTTGGTTGTTGTCACTGTTGCTAGTGGTTGTCACTGTTGCTTGTGGTTGTCACTGTTGGGTGTGGTTGTCACTGTTGGTTGTGGTTGTCACTGTTGGTTGTTGTCACTGTTGCTAGTGGTTGTCACTGTTGGTTGTGGTTGTCACTGTTGGTTGTGGCTGTCACTGTTGGGTGTGGTTGTCACTGTTGGTTGTGGTTGTCACTGTTGCTTGTGGTTGTCACTGTTGGTTGTGGTTGTCACTGTTGCTTGTGGTTGTCACTGTTGGGTGTGGTTGTCACTGTTGGTTGTGGTTGTCACTGTTGGTTGTTGTCACTGTTGCTAGTGGTTGTCACTGTTGGTTGTGGTTGTCACTGTTGGTTGTGGCTGTCACTGTTGGGTGTGGTTGTCACTGTTGGTTGTGGTTGTCACTGTTGCTTGTGGTTGTCACTGTTGGTTGTGGTTGTCACTGTTGGGTGTGGTTGTCACTGTTGCTTGTGGTTGTTACTGTTGCTTGTGGTTGTCACTGTTGGTTGTGGTTGTCACTGTTGGTGAGGTGACAGCTGGTGTCACCACTATCAACAGGAAGTTGATGCCTCTTTAATTGACCAACAAGTTGACATTGTTGTGGTAGAAGTGGGGGTGATGGTGGTGGCAGAACTTGTGGTGGTAATGGTGGTAGTGGTGGTGATGGTGGTGCCAGAACTTGTGGTGGTAATGGTGGTAGTGGTGGTAATGGTGGTAGTGGTGGTGATGGTGGTGGCAGAACTTGTGGTGGTTGTGGTGGTTGTGGTGGTGATGGTGGTGGCAGAACTTGTGGTGGTTGTGGTGGTGATGGTGGTGGCAGAACTTGTGGTGGTAATGGTGGTGGCAGAACTTGTGGTGGTTGTGGTGGTTGTGGTGGTGATGGTGGTGGCAGAGGCAGAACTTGTGGTGGTTGTGGTGGTGATGGTGGTGGCAGAACTTGTGGTGGTGGTGATGGTGGCAGAACTTGTGGTGGTAGTGGTGGTGATGGTGGCAGACCTTGTGGTGGTAGTGGTGGTGATGGTGGCAGACCTTGTGGTGGTAGTGGTGGTGATGGTGGCAGACCTTGTGGTGGTAGTGGTGGTGATGGTGGCAGACCTTGTGGTGGTAGTGGTGGTGATGGTGGCAGACCTTGTGGTGGTAGTGGTGGTGATGGTGGCAGACCTTGTGGTGGTAGTGGTGGTGATGGTGGCAGACCTTGTGGTGGTAGTGGTGGTGATGGTGGCAGAACTTGTGGTGGTAGTGGTGGTGATGGTGGCAGACCTTGTGGTGGTAGTGGTGGTGATGGTGGCAGACCTTGTGGTGGTAGTGGTGGTGATGGTGGCAGACCTTGTGGTGGTAGTGGTGGTGATGGTGGCAGACCTTGTGGTGGTAGTGGTGGTGATGGTGGCAGACCTTGTGGTGGTAGTGGTGGTGATGGTGGCAGACCTTGTGGTGGTAGTGGTGGTGATGGTGGCAGAACTTGTGGTGGTAGTGGTGGTGATGGTGGCAGACCTTGTGGTGGTAGTGGTGGTGATGGTGGCAGACCTTGTGGTGGTAGTGGTGGTGATGGTGGCAGAACTTGTGGTGGTAGTAGTGGTGGTGATGGTGGCAGACCTTGTGGTGGTAGTGGTGGTGATGGTGGCAGACCTTGTGGTGGTAGTGGTGGTGATGGTAGCAGAACTTGTGGTGGTTGTGGTGGTGATGGTGGCAGAACTTGTGGTGGTAGTGGTGGTGATGGTGGCAGAACTTGTAGTGGTTGTGGTGGTGATGGTGGCAGAACTTGTGGTGGTAGTAGTGGTGGTGATGATGGTCTATCAGTGCCTACGGTGCGGCGAGGTTTAGCTCTGTATGTCCCGTTTACAAGATGTACTGTACGTGTTGCGTTATTACTAAATACCCTAATGTTGGCATGCCTTGTCAACTCTGGCCTTAAAGTTGTGGATGGAGGTGGCTTCCACAACTTCCTTCAGTGTATCCCACTTGCTGACCGCCCGTACAGGCTACGAGCACTTCCTTACATTTCTCTGACCTATTTTCGTTTTCAGCTTCCACCTGTGTCCTCTTGTCCTATTTTCCTTATATTTCAATAAGATAACTTTGTCTTTCCCTTCAATATCTTGCATATTGTGATAATAACCCAACTGTTTCTCCTATTCACTGGGGTTGTGAGATATAATCCCACTAGACAATCTTTTTGAAAACCTTTGTACTTTTTAAATTTTGGTTTATTGATACAGCAGGTGTACATTCCAGGCCAGTCCTCTATATCCAATATTGGCCAAAGACTGTATAGTGCCTTGAAAGAGTCCTGATTTAGATTCTTAATGTTGTAACGTTTGCCAGCATCACATATGCTACTGATGGTACCATATTTGTGTGTGCCTTTCAGTGTTAGTGTTGGAATTATATGCACTCCAAAATCTTTTCTTCTCTCCTACTCTTGCAGTTGCTTTCCCCTCGTGGTGTAAATACTTCCTGGTCTCCTTTTTCTCTTTCCCGTCTTACCTACTTTACACGTGTTGTGGTTGAATTCTTGAACCATTTGTTTGTCCACTCGTCGAGCTTGTCAAGGTCTTTCTGTACCTTTTTGCAGTCCTCAATTTGTACATTCCTCATCAGCTGTGCATCGTGTGCGAACACTGAGGTGTACTGGCTCACTTCAGTGACCACTCACTTAAGTTAGGAGAGTACGGGTACCAGGACCCAACCTTGGGGAACCTCGCTCCTTACCTTCCTCCAGCTCGAAGCCTCATCTCTGTGACTCTGTTTCTGTTCTTCAGCTGTTTTCCCAGTTATATCAGGTTGCTTCTCCATCTTGTACGTCAGTCTTTTACAAGGAACAGTATCAGATGCTTTTTGACACAAGGAAAATTTAGTCTGTCTAGAATATTTTTTCCTGTCATTTTATTTACCTTGTCATAGATCTCTGTCAAGTTTCTCAGGCACGACTCTTCCCTTCTAAATCCATACTGCCCCTTTGTTACAAAGTTTATCCTCTCCACTTACGCAATTATTCTTACTCTGATAACTTTTCCAGCCCTTTACACGGAATACTCGTTAGTAACACTAAGTAACACTTCTTAGTGATTGGACTATGTTTTATGTGGTTTCCGTTTTGATATTTTTCCCCCATAACGCAGTGGCTGGAACACCCTCATTAAACATGACATTATTTTCTGTGGCCCAGTCAAAGACCTCATTAACATCCGTTTGGAGGCTTGCTGTGTCCTCTATAATGTCTGCTATGATGACAAATATTAGTGCCATCTCCAAAGGATGATACGGCACCAGAGTTTATATATCCTCGTCTGTATCAGTTATATATATGAGGAAAAGTAAAAGAGCAAGCACAGTACCCTTGGTGGATGATCAGAATTGTACGTTGGTGACTGTTACACTCAGCTCGTTAGGAAACTGAAGACCCAACTCTCTCCTTGGACGGTGACACCTTGTGTCCGCGTGTGGGACAAATTCCTGACACTCAGTAAAAATACAATTAGTTTACCCAAACATTAAAGTTCGAACACTTGAAATCCACCTAACTCATCGATGCCTTGAAAACGTCAATATTGGGGTACATTACATTTTAGTACTACGTCGCATTTTTAACGGATTGGTCGACCCCCGTAAAGAATACGAGCTAACAGGTGAGAGGAAGGGTTGGGTAAGGTGCGTCTCCTGGGCCTGGCCATGTTGTGAGGGAGGCGGGAGACCCAACACTCTCCACATCACAGTTACCACATCAACTTCCGCAACATCACACTGCTCTACACATGATGTTGAGTGACTTTGTTAATAAAGTGGAGAGTACAGTCTTCACTCGTGGCAGGTACAAGTATTGGTGACATATTGATGTAAATACATTCACACAACTATTCATTATATTATTAAACAAAAAATCCTAAAGAAAAAGATACTTTAATTCAATTTCCTTTCAACTTTAATTCAGTGAAGTTTCACGAGGAAATGCTTTATAATCCAAGTGTGAATCACTTGTTATCAAGTGAGTTAGCATAATATTTCCCCATACAACTTCAGTAATGACTTGGATTAAGTGTGTAACAAATCCTTATTCTACACTGGCAACTGAAGTGTTCAGGAGTCTGGTTACTTTAATATCTTCCTTATAAGATATACCGAACGTTAGTCGAGATACAGACAATATTGGAGACGCCGGATGCAAGTTATTCTGCTTGGTCACTTTGCTCCATGACACACCCTGGAGCGTGACTCACACACCCTGAAGCGTGACTCACATACCCTGGAGCGTGCTCACACCCTGGAGCGTGACTCACACACCCTGGAGCGTGACTCACACATCCTGGAGCGTGACTCACACACCCTGGAGCGTGACACACACATCCTGGAGCGTGACTCACACACCCTGGAGCGTGACACACACACTCTGGAGCGTGACTCACACACCCTGGAGCGTGACTCACACACCCTGGAGCGTGACTCACACACTGGAGCGTGACTCACACCCTGGAGCGTGACTCACACACCCTGGAGCGTGACTCACACACCCTGGAGCGTGACTCACACCCTGGAGCGTGACTCACACACCCTGGAGCGTGACTCACACACCTGGAGCGTGACTCACACACCCTGGAGCGTGACTCACACACTCTGGAGCGTGACTCACACACCTGGAGCGTGACTCACACACCCTGGAGCGTGACTCACACACCCTGGAGCGTGACTCTCACACTCTGGAGCGTGACTCACACACTCTGGAGCGTGACTCACACACCCTGGAGCGTGACTCCACACCCTGGAGCGTGACTCACACACCCTGGAGCGTGACTCTCACACTCTGGAGCGTGACTCTCACACTCTGGAGCGTGACTCACACACTCTGGAGCGTGACTCTCACACTCTGGAGCGTGACTCACACACCCTAGAGCGTGACTCTCACACTCTGGAGCGTGACTCACACACTCTGGAGCGTGACTCACACACTCTGGAGCGTGACTCACACACCCTGGAGCGTGACTCACACACCCTGGAGCGTGACTCACACACCCTGGAGCGTGACTCTCACACCTGGAGCGTGACTCTCACACTCTGGAGCGTGACTCTCACACCTGGAGCGTGACTCACACACCCTGGAGCGTGACTCTCACACCTGGAGCGTGACTCTCACACTCTGGAGCGTGACTCACACACCCTGGAGCGTGACTCTCACACCTGGAGCGTGACTCTCACACTCTGGAGCGTGACTCTCACACCTGGAGCGTGACTCACACACCCTGGAGCGTGACTCACACACTCTGGAGCGTGACTCTCACACCTGGAGCGTGACTCTCACACTCTGGAGCGTGACTCACACACCCTGGAGCGTGACTCACACACCCTGGAGCGTGACTCTCACACTCTGGAGCGTGACTCACACACCCTGGAGCGTGACTCACACACCCTGGAGCGTGACTCACACACCCTGGAGCGTGACTCACACACCCTGGAGCGTGACTCACACACCCTGGAGCGTGACTCACACACCCTGGAGCGTGACTCTCACACCTGGAGCCTGACTCTCACACTCTGGTGCGTGACTCACACTCTGGAGCGTGACTCACACACCCTGGAGCGTGACTCACACACCCTGGAGCGTGACTCACACACTCTGGAGCGTGACTCACACACTCTGGAGCGTGACTCACACACCCTGGAGCGTGACTCTCACACCCTGGAGCGTGACTCACACACCCTGGAGCGTGACTCACACACCCTGGAGCGTGACTCCACACCCTGGAGCGTGACTCACACACTCTGGAGCGTGACTCACACACCCTGGAGCGTGACTCACACACTCTGGAGCGTGACTCACACACCCTGGAGCGTGACTCACACACCCTGGAGCGTGACTCACACACTCTGGAGCGTGACTCACACACCCTGGAGCGTGACTCCACACCCTGGAGCGTGACTCACACACTCTGGAGCGTGACTCACACACCCTGGAGCGTGACTCACACACTCTGGAGCGTGACTCACACACTCTGGAGCGTGACTCACACACCCTGGAGCGTGACTCACACACCCTGGAGCGTGACTCACACACCCTGTAGCGTGACTCACACACTCTGGAGCGTGACTCACACCCTGGAGCGTGACTCACACACTCTGGAGCGTGACTCACACACCCTGGAGCGTGACTCACACACTCTGGAGCGTGACTCACACCATGGAGCGTGACTCACACACTCTGGAGCGTGACTCACACACCCTGGAGCGTGACTCACACACTCTGGAGCGTGACTCACACCCTGGAGCGTGACTCACACACTCTGGAGCGTGACTCACACGGGAGTCGTTCCAATTCCTATCTACTTCTCTTCCTCTTTTTGTCTGAGAGATGCTACGCACCTCTCAGCATATTTCTAAGAGCTACTGAGCCTATTTTCTCGAGGCACTGGTTTAGGGTTGCATTTTCTAGCTATACTTCCCGGTTTTTTTCTGTGAGATCTTGGCTCATTAATTCTCAGTTAATTTGTTTATTATTAAATTTGCTAAATTCATCTAAGATTTGGGACAAGCTGCACAGGTCTATCGTCCATGCTTGTCTGAACTTCAATTGAGTTGTGATCTGAGAAACAGGTATTGGAAATATTGACGAAGTCATAATAACGTGGCTGAAGATATGTTGACCAAACCACTCACTTTACGGACCGCTCGTCCCGGTCCGTCCTGGACCATCATCAAGCCGTGTGTCTTAGGACATTCCACTTCACGGACCGAAACTTCGTCATTTCTTCAGCTCCTGATGTGTGATTTGGTCATCAGGTATTTGAACTCATTCTTCCTGATCAATTCATGTTATCGGTGAAAATAAGGTCCCGTGTGTGTTCTTTTCTAGTTAGTTCTCTTGTTTGCTGGTTTGAGGCAAATTTGTCACACATCCGTAATGTCATTTGTGTGTGACTGTTCATTTAGACTACTTCCTGGGAGTCTGGCAGGTCCTCTCAGATTGTTTCATTTCAGGTGCCGTAGGTTGAAGTCACCAAGCAAGATGATGTCTGGGGCGAGGTTTGTGAGGTTTTATATTCAGTGTTCATTAGTTTATCTTTAAATTGCTGAGGATTTGCCTCTGGTGACTTATATACAAGGACAATAACTACATTTAGGCTCTGTTATTTTGATTATCAGCACTTCCACCATATTGTTTGTGGTGTTTAGCAGCTCAGTACAGATGAGTGTGTCTGATGTAGAGGCTGACCCCACCCTGTAGCCTGTGATGTACAGGCTGACTCCACCCGGTAGCCTGTGATGTACAGGCTGACCCCACCCTGTAGTCTGTAATGTACAGGCTGACCCCACCCTGTAGCCTGTGTTTCCTGTCACATCTGGAAACACTGTACTCTGGTATCCATATTTCACTATGATGGTAAACCTTGGAGTGTCAGTTAGTGGTGCGAACACTGCATTTGTCTCATTAACGAGGCCAGCTATAAAGTGGACTTTGTTTGATTTGCGTGTTTTTATAACCTGAATGTTGGCAAATGTAAATATTATCGTATTTGTGTAAGTGTTTTAGTTGGTGTTAATATCTGAGGTTGTGGCAGGGGGGACCACTGTGTTTGTGTCCTCCCTCACAGTTGTGAAAATACGGACACGAACACACCCGCCACCATGGTACAAGTCACCTATATTACTATTTTATTTTAGTTTCTACCAAATTAATCGAATCGTGCCTCAGTAGAGAAGTCAGCCGACAGTCACCAGGATTTAATTTTGATCCTCACAGGACCTGGAATCCTGCGAACCCTCACAATACCCCGTGTGGTGAGGAGCGAGTCGCTGCACCCTCACCACGCCTCACTCCAACCCGTCCTCGCAAATTAGTATAGTCAATATTGACTTATTAAATATGTGCATAGGTGACATACTTAACCTAATAGTTTCCCTTGAAAAGCTTCATAGAAAACACCGACCTTACCTAACCTACTTAGTATGTTAAGATAAGCATCTTATTGCTTCTTAATTACAATTATTACCTAACCTATACCTATAATATGTTAAGTAACAATTATAATTACGAAGCTATAAGATGCTTATTTTAACATACTAAGTAGGTTAGGTAAGGTCGGTGTTTTCTATGAAGCTTTTCAAGGGAAACTATTATGTTTAGTATGTCACCTATGCACGTAACTAATAAGTCAATATTGACTATACGAATTTGCGAGGACGGGTTGCTCACTCACCATGCCTCACTCACCATGCAAATCACGGACCTGCCAACCGTGCTTGCTGCCCATGCCGATCGCCTCATACATAATGGTATAAGCATTGTCCATATGTCTCTTGGGAGAGATTTACAAAAAGCAGAGCAGTCAGAGTTCAAGCACCGCTCCCCACCAGTGTCATCATCCAGAAAATATTGGCACAATTCCTCTTAATTCTCCGTAATTCTTCGCCGCCACCACCCTCACCTGAGGCAGCCTCGTATGCCAGCCATCTATGGGTAGTTATGTTATTATGTGTGGTGTAAGTATACCCCCTTCTCCCTGCCCCTGCCTCAGCCTCCCCCTGCCCCAGCCTCCCCCTGCCCCAGCCTCCACCTGCCCCAGCCTCCACCTTCCCCAGCCTCCACCTGCCCCAGCCTCCACCTGCCCCAGCCTCCCCCTGCCCCCAGCCTCCCCCTGTCCCAGCTCCACCTGCCCCAGCCTCCACCTGCCCCAGCCTCCCCCNTTTTCATTTACCGTCACCAGTAAAAAGAAACATAAGGAAAATTGAGAAAATTCGTGTTAGAATTATTAATCTTACTTTTTCGGTCATATTTAATAAATATATATATATATATATTATATAATATATATATTATATATTATATATATTATTATATATATATTAGTATATTTTGGTAGCAGTCTTTCCTGTAGACATATGTTATTAAATATGACCGAAAAAGTAAGATTAATAATTCTAACACGAATTTTCTCAATTTTCCTTATGTTTTTTTACTGATGACGGTAAATTAAAAATCAATTCTCCAAAATTCATTCTTTATTTATTATATATATATTATATATTATATATATATATATATATATATATATATTATATATATATATATATATATATATATATTTTAGTCTACCATTGGCGTGTATCTACTATCGACGGGTGGTCGGTCGATGGTAGGAGCCTAGTAGTATAAAATATTACAAAAATACAATAGTATCATACTAGAAAATACCATACGTTGTATACTATTACATCCAAAGTAAACACACCAGAAAGTTTATGTTCTTTTTCCCAAGATCAGTAAATAATAGTGTATATTACCCTGAAAAAATAAAATTTTTGGTTTGAAAATAAGTAGTTAAGTATTGCCGGCGGGCAGTGCTAAAAATCGTCGTGGGGGTCAGAGTGTGACACTGGCACACTCTTCTCTCTTCAATTCTGGCCACCCGACAAGCCTATGTCCATCCCGTACCCCCAGACCATCACCCCAGCAAAGTTGCAACCCATCCTCCGAATTGACAGTACGTTTTAATACTAAGTGTAATAAGTACATTTCCTGACTGCCATACATAGTACATAATTGTACTTATGGGGCTGTTACATTTACCTCCCCATTTATTCTCGTTTTCTGTTATGACACTCAGAATTTTAGGATGAAATTTTAAAGTTCAGGTCTCTATACACAAGTTTTATGTATCAGGAATTTTTTTTCAGTTTTATTAAACAATAGAGATTTTTTATAAAATTTGAAAACATCCTGAGTTACTTTACAATTTATTGAAATATTTTAGTTTTGTTTTATTTGTTTTATAAAACTGTAATATCAATATAGCTATAGGTTAAGCAGTAATTGTAATTAAGAAGCAATAAAATGCTTATATTAAAAAACTAAGACGGTTAGGTTAGGTCGTGGTTTTCTATTCAGCTTTTCAGGTAAACTCAAATATTCACAACATATTTGACAGTACGGTTTAATACTAAGTGAAAATAAGTACAATTCCTGACTGTCATACATAGTACATAATTGCACTTATGGGACTGTTACATTTACCTGCCGGCTGTTACATTTACAGCCGGTCGGCCGAGCGGACAGTACACTGGACTTCTGATCCTGTGGTCCCGAGTTCGATCCGGGCGCCGGAGAGAAACAACGGGTAGAGTTTCTTTCACCCTATGCCCCTGTTACCTAGCAGTAAAATAGGTACCTGGGTGTTAGTCAGCTGTCACGGGCTGCTTCCTGGGGGTGGAGGCCTGGTCGAGGACCGGGTCGCGGGGGACACTAAAGCCCCGAAATCATCTCGAGATAACCTCCCCATTTTTGGAGGACGGGCGGCAAAGTTGGGAAAGGCTAGCCCCAAGCGTCTGGCCGTCTACCTTCATTGTACAGTAGGCCTACTTTGAACTTACAAAAAGATCAGTTTAAATTATTTAGATATATATATAGGTGACGCTCCTGTTGCTGCTGCTACTGTTACTTCTGTTGATCATGTTCACTATCAGTTACTATTGCTGCCGTAATAACAGTTACCACTTCTACTGTTAATGCAATAATTGGTGTTGTTGACAATATAGTGACCAGGACTAGTAGTGTTGATGTTGGAGCGGTCACCACCGCCGCTAGTGCTGACACTGGTACAAACACTGTTTGTATACTGATACAAAAACTCCTAATATTCATATCACTGTTACAATCGCCCCTACATTGTTGAACCGAATACAATCACTTATACCTGGAGAGGATTTCAGTCCTTCTTCTCCCCAAGCCTGGCCTAGGGCCAGGCTCGACTTGTGAGAGCTTGGTCCAACAGGCTGTTGGTTGTAGCAGCCCGCAGGCTCACATATCCACTACAGCCTGGTTGGCCCGGCACTTCTTGCAAGAACCTATCAAAGTTCTATTGATGATGGTACTACTACACCAACTGAGACTGTTGTTGATGCTAATGATGGTAAAGTTCCAGCCACTAGAGTATTAGTGATGCACTCATTGATTATGATAGTAAAGATACAGTTGATACACTTAATGATGATGACACCGATCTTGCTCATTGTTGTGATCTTGGTCAGTGTGATACAGGTGCTACAGCTGCTTCTATAGACTGTAGTTTAAGGTAGACGGAAGTTCTCCTTTGTTAACTCTTATGCAGACATTGACCTTCACATCCGGGTACTTCCGCCTATATCTGCGGACCATACTGATGCTGACACTAACGCTTTTGATACTGATACTGCCACTAATGCTTTTGATACTGATGCAGTCACTACTGCTACAGATACTGATGCAGTTACTACTGTTGCAGATACTGATGCAGTCACTACTGCTGCAGATACTGATGCAGTCACTACTGCTGCATATACTGATGCAGTCACTACTGCTGCAGATACTGATGCAGTCACTACAGCTGCAGATACTGATGCAGTCACTACTGCTGCAGATACTGATGCAGTCACTACTGCTGTAGATAATAATGCAGTCACTACTGCTGTAGATAATAATGCAGTCACTACTGCTGCAGATACTGATGCAGTCACTACACCTGCAGATATTGATGCAGTCACTATTGCTGCATATACTGATGTGGTCACTACTACTGCAGACACTGCTGAAGTCACTACAGCTGCAGATTCTGATGTAGTCATTACAGCTGCATATACTGATACAGTCACAACAGCTGCAGCTACTGGTGCAGTCACTACTGATGCAGATACTGTTGCAGTCACTACAGCTGCAGATACAGATGCAGTCACTACTGATGCAGATACTGTTGCAGTCACTACAGCTGCAGATACTGATACAGTCACTACTGCAGATACTGATGCAGTCACTAATGCTGCAGCTACTGATACAGTCACTACAGCTGCAGAAACTGATACAGTCACTACTGCTGTACATACTGATGCAGTCACTACAGCTGAAGATAGTGGTGCTATCAGTACAGCTGCAGATACTGATGCAGGCATTACAGCTGCATATACTGATGCAGTCACTACTGCTGCAGATACTGATGCAGTCACTACTGCTGCAGCAACTGATAGAGTGACTACAGTTGCAGATACTGATACAGTCACAACAGCTGCAGAAAGTGATGCACTCACTACAGCTGCAGATACTGATACAGTCACTACTGCTTCAGATACTGATGCAGTCACTACTGCTGCAGATACTGATGCAGTCACTACTGCTGCAGATAGTGATGCGGTCACTACAGCTGCATATACTGATGCGGTCACTACTACTGCAGACACTGCTGAAGTCACTACTGCTGCAGATACTGATGTAGTCATTACAGCTGCATATACTGATAGTCACAACAGCTGCAGCTACTGGTGCAGTCACTACAGCTGCAGCTACTGATGCAGTCACTACTGCTGCAGATACTGATGCAGTCACTACAGCTGTATATACTGATGCAGTCACTACAGCTGCAGATACTGATGCAGTCACTACTGCTGCAGATACTGATGCAGTCACAACAGCTGCAGCTACTGGTGCAGTCACTACAGCTGCAGCTACTGGTGCAGTCACTACAGCTGCAGCTACAGATGCAGTCACTACAGCTGCAGCTACTGGTGCAGTCACTACAGCTGCAGCTACTGATGTAGTCACTATAGCTGCAGCTACTGATGCAGTCACTACTGCTGCAGATACTGATACAGTCACTACAGCTGCATATACTGATTCAGTCACTAATGCTGCAGCTACTTATACAGTCACTACAGCTGCAGCTACAGATGCAGTCGCTACACCTGCAGATACTGATGCAGTCACTACTGCTGCAGATACTGATACAGTCACTACAGCTGCAGATACTGATACAGTCACTACAGCTGCATATACTGATTCAGTCACTAATGCTGCAGCTACTTATACAGTCACTACTGCTGCAGATACTGATGCAGTCACTACTGCTGCAGATACTGATGCAGTCATTACTGCTGCGGATACTGATGCAGTCACTATAGCTGCAGATAATGATGCAGTCACTACTGCTGCAGATACTGATGCAGTCGCTACTGCTGCAGATACTGATACAGTCACTACAGCTGCAGATACTGATGCAGTCACTACTGCTGCAGATACTGATACAGTCACTACTGCAGATACTGATGCCGCCACTACTGCTGCAGATACTGATGCAGTCACTACTGCTGTAGATACTGATGCAGATACTGATGAAGTCACTACAGCTGCAGATACTGTTGCAGTCACTACTGCTGCAGATACTGATGCAGTCACTACTGCTGCAGATACTTTTGCAGTCACTACAGCTGCAGATACTGTTGCAGTCACTACAGCTGCAGATACTGATGCTGCCACTACTGCTGCAGATACTGATACACTCACTACTGCAGATACTGATGCAGTCACTAATGCTGCAGCTACTGATACAGTCACTACAGCTGCAGATACTGATACAGTAACTACTGCTGCAGATACTGATACACTCACTACTGCAGATACTGATGCAGTCACTAATGCTGCAGCTACTGATACAGTCACTACAGCTGCAGATACTGATACAGTCACTACTGCTGTAGATACTGATACAGTCACTACAGCTGCCGATAGTGGTGCTATCAGTACAGCTGCAGATACTGGTGCTGACACTATTGCTGCAGATACTAATGCAGTCATTACAGCTGAATATACTGATGAAGTCACTACAGCTGCAGATACTGATGCAGTCACAACTGCTGCAGATACTGATGCAGTCACAACCGCTGCAGATACTGATGCAATCACTACTGATGCAGATACTGATGCAGTCACTACTGCTGCAGATACTGATACAGTCACTACTGCTGCAGATACTGAAGCAGTCACTACTGCAACAGATACTGATGCAGTCACTACTGCTGCAGATACTGAAGCAGTCACTACTGCAACAGATACTGATGCAGTCACTACTGCTGCAGATAGTGATGCAGTCACTAACAGCTGTAGATACTGATACAGTCACTACTGCTGCAGATACTGATACAGTCACTACTGCAACAGATACTGATGCAGTCACTACTGCTGCAGATAGTGATGCAGTCACTACAGCTGTAGATACTGATGCAGTCACTACTGCTGCAGATACTGATACAGTCACTACTGCAACAGATACTGATGCAGTCACTACTGCTGCAGATAGTGATGCAGTCACTACAGCTGTAGATACTGATGCAGTCACTACTGCTGCAGATACTAATACAGTCACTACTGCTGCAGATACTGATACAGTCACTACTGCTGCAGATACTCATGCAGTCACTACTGCTGCAGCAACTGATACAGTCACAACAGCTGCAGATACTGATACAGTCACTACTGCTTCAGATACTGATGCAGTCACTACTGCTGCAGATACTGATACAGTCACTACTGCTGCAGATACTCATGCAGTCACTACTGCTGCAGCAACTGATACAGTCACAACAGCTGCAGATACTGATACAGTCACTACTGCTGCAGCAACTGATACAGTCACTACTGCTGCAGCAACTGATACAGTCACTACTGCTGCAGATACTGATACAGTCACTACTGCTGCAGATACTGATGCAGTCACTACAGCTGCAGATTCTGATGTAGTCATTACAGCTGCATATACTGATACATTCACAACAGCTGCAGCTACTTGTGCAGTCACTACAGCTGCAGCAACTGATGCAGATACTGATGCAGTCACAATAGCTACAGATACTTATGCAATAACTACTCAGGCAGATACTGATGCAATAAATACTGAAGATACTGATGCAATAAATACTGAAGATACTGATGCAGTTATGACTGCTGCAGATACTGATGCAGTTACTACTGCTGCAGAAACTGATGCAGTCACTACTGCTGCAGATACTGATGCGGTCACTACTGCTGCAGATACTGATACACTCACTACTGCAGATACTGATGTAGTTACTACTGCTTCAGCTACTGATGCAGTCACTACAGCTGCAGATACTGATACAGTCACTATAGCTGCAGATACTGATACAGTCACTACTGCTGCAGATACTGATACAGTCACTACTGCTGCAGATACTGATGTAGTCACTACTGCTGCAGATACTGATGTAGTCACTACTGCTGCAGATACTGATGCGGTCACTACTACTGCAGATACTGATGCCGTCACTACTGCTGCAGATACTGATGCACTCACTACTGCTGCAGATACTGATGCAGTCACTACTGCTGCAGATACTACTGCAGATACTGATGCACTCACTACTGCTGCAGATACTGATACAGTCACTACTGCTGCAGATACTGATATACTCACTACTGCTGCAGATACTGATGTAGTCAATACTGCTGCAGATACTGATGCAGTCACCACTGCGGCAGATACTGATGCAGTCACTACTGCTGCAGATACTGATGCAGTCACTACAGCTGCAGATACTGATGCAGTCACCACTGCGGCAGATACTGATGCAGTCACTACTGCTGCATATACTGATACAGTCACTACTGCTGCAGATACTGATGCAGTCACTACTGCTGCAGATACTGATGCAGTCACTACTGCTGCAGATACTGATGCAGTCACTACTGCGGCAGATACTGATGCAGTTACTACTGCTGCAGATACTGATGCAGTCACCACTGCGGCAGACACTGATGCAGTCACTACTGCTGCAGATACTGATGCAGTCAATACTGCTGCTGATACTGATACAGTTACTACAGCTGCAGATATTGATTCAGTCACTACTGCTGCAGATACTGATGCAGTCATTGTTGCTGCAGATACTGATGCAGTCACTACAGCTACTGATGCAGTCACTACTGCTACAGATACTGATGCAGTCACTACTGCTGCAGATACTGATGCAGTCATTATTGCTGCAGATACTGATGCAGTCACTACTGCTGCAGATACTGATGCAGTCATTATTGCTGCAGATACTGATGCAGTCACTACTGCTACAGATACTGATGCAGTCACTACAGCTACTGATCACAGTCACTACTGCTGCAGATACTGATGCAGTCACTACTGCTACAGATACTGATGCAGTCACTACTGCTACAGATACTGATGCAGTCACTACTGCTACAGATACTGATGCAGTCACTACTGCTACAGATACTGATGCAGTCACTACTGCTGCAGATACTGATGCAGTCATTATTGCTGCAGATACTGATGCAGTCACTACTGCTACAGATACTGATGCAGTCACTACTGCAGATACTGATGCAGTCATTATTGCTGCAGATACTGATGCAGTCACTACAGCTACAGATACTGATGCAGTCACTACAGCTACTGATGCAGTCACTACTGCTACAGATACTGATGCAGTCACTACTGCTACAGATACTGATGCAGTCACTACTGCTGCAGATACTGATGCAGTCATTATTGCTGCAGATACTGATGCAGTCATTATTGCTGCAGATACTGATGCAGTCACTACAGCTACTGATGCAGTCACTACTGCTGCAGATACTGATGCAGTCACTACTGCTACTGATGCAGTCATTATGCTGCAGCTACTGATGCAGTCACTACAGCTACTGATGCAGTCACTACAGCTACTGATGCAGTCATTATTGCTGCAGCTACTACTGATGCAGTCACTACAGCTACTGATGCAGTCACTACAGCTACTGATGCAGTCATTATTGCTGCAGCTACTGATGCAGTCACTACAGCTACTGATGCAGTCACTACAGCTACTGATGCAGTCACTACAGCTACTGATGCAGTCTACAGCTACTGATGCAGTCACTACAGCTACTGATGCAGTCACCACTGCGGCAGATACTGATTCGGTCACTACTGCTGCAGATACTACTGCTGCAGATACTGATACAGTCACTACTGCTGCAGATACTACTGCTGCAGATACTGATACAGTCACTACTGCTGCAGATACTACTGCTGCAAATACTGATGCAGTCACTACTGCTGCAGATCTACTGCTGCAGATACTGATACAGTCACTACTGCTGCAGATACTGATACATTCACAACTGCAGATACTGATGCAGTCACTACTGCTGCAGATACTGATACACTCACTACTGCTGCAGATACTGATGCAGTCACTACTGCTGCAGATACTGATGCAATCACTACTGCTGCAGATACTGATACAGTCACTACTGCTGCAGATACTGATACAGTCACTACTGCTGCAGATACTGATGCAGTCACTACTGCGGCAGATACTGATGTAGTCACTACTGCTGCAGATACTGATACACTCACTACTGCTGCAGATACTGATGCAGTCACTACTGCTGCAGATACTGATGCAGTCACTACTGCTGCAGATACTGATGCCTCACTACTGCTGCAGATACTGATGCAGTCACTACTGCTGCAGATACTACTGATGTAGTCACTACTGCTGCAGATACTGATGCAGTCACTACTACTGCTGCAGATACTGATGCAGTCACTACTGCTGCAGATACTGATGCAGTCACTACTGCGATACTGATGCAGTCACTAATGCTGCAGCTACTGATACAGTCACTACAGCTGCAGATACTGATGCAGTCACTATGCTGCAGATACTGATGCAGTCACTACTGCTGCAGATACTGATACAGTCACTACTGCAGATACTGATGCAGTCACTAATGCTGCAGATACTGATACAGTCACTACTGCTGCAGATACTGATACAGTCACTACAGCTGCAGATACTGATGCAGTCACTACTGCTGCAGATACTGATGCAGTCACTACTGTAGATACTGATGCAGTCACTACAGCTGCAGATACTGATGCAGTCACTACTGCTGCAGATACTGATGCAGTCACTACAGCTGCAGATAATGCGCAGTCACTACAGCTGCAGATACTGATGCAGTCACTACGGCTGCAGATACTGATGCAGTCACTACTGCTGCAGATACTGATGCAGTCACTACTGCTGCAGATACTGATGCAGTCACTACTGCTTCAGATACTGATGCTGTCACTACTGCTGCAGATACTGATGCAGTCACAACTGCTGCAGATACTGATGCAGTCACTACTGCTGCAGATACTGTGCAGTCACTACTGCTGCAGATACTGATGCAGTCACTACTGCTGCAGATACTGATGCAGTCACTACTGCTGCGATACTGATGCAGTCACTATTGCTGCAGATACTGATGCAGTCACTAATGCTGCAGATACTGATGCAGTCACTACTGCTGCAGATACTGATGCAGTCACTACTGCTGCAGATACTGATGCAGTCACTACTGCTGCAGATACTGATGCAGTCACTAATGCTGCAGCTACTGATACAGTCACTACAGCTGCAGATACTGATACAGTCACTACTGCTGTAGATACTGATACAGTCACTACAGCTGCCGATAGTGGTGCTATCAGTACAGCTGCAGATACTGGTGCTGACACTATTGCTGCAGATACTAATGCAGTCATTACAGCTGAATATACTGATGAAGTCACTACAGCTGCAGATACTGATGCAGTCACAACTGCTGCAGATACTGATGCAGTCACAACCGCTGCAGATACTGATGCAATCACTACTGATGCAGATACTGATGCAGTCACTACTGCTGCAGATACTGATACAGTCACTACTGCTGCAGATACTGAAGCAGTCACTACTGCAACAGATACTGATGCAGTCACTACTGCTGCAGATACTGAAGCAGTCACTACTGCAACAGATACTGATGCAGTCACTACTGCTGCAGATAGTGATGCAGTCACTAACAGCTGTAGATACTGATACAGTCACTACTGCTGCAGATACTGATACAGTCACTACTGCAACAGATACTGATGCAGTCACTACTGCTGCAGATAGTGATGCAGTCACTACAGCTGTAGATACTGATGCAGTCACTACTGCTGCAGATACTGATACAGTCACTACTGCAACAGATACTGATGCAGTCACTACTGCTGCAGATAGTGATGCAGTCACTACAGCTGTAGATACTGATGCAGTCACTACTGATGCAGATACTAATACAGTCACTACTGCTGCAGATACTGATACAGTCACTACTGCTGCAGATACTCATGCAGTCACTACTGCTGCAGCACTGATACAGTCACACAGCTGCAGATACTGATACAGTCACTACTGCTTCAGATACTGATGCAGTCACTACTGCTGCAGATACTGATACAGTCACTACTGCTGCAGATACTCATGCAGTCACTACTGCTGCAGCAACTGATACAGTCACAACAGCTGCAGATACTGATACAGTCACTACTGCTGCAGCAACTGATACAGTCACTACTGCTGCAGCAACTGATACAGTCACTACTGCTGCAGATACTGATACAGTCACTACTGCTGCAGATACTGATGCAGTCACTACAGCTGCAGATTCTGATGTAGTCATTACAGCTGCATATACTGATACACACACTGCTGCAGCTACTTGTGCAGTCACTACAGCTGCAGCAACTGATGCAGATACTGATGCAGTCACAATAGCTACAGATACTTATGCAATAACTACTCAGGCAGATACTGATGCAATAAATACTGAAGATACTGATGCAATAAATACTGAGATACTGATGCAGTTATGACTGCTGCAGATACTGATGCAGTTACTACTGCTGCAGAACTGATGCAGTCACTACTGCTGCAGATACTGATGCGTCACTACTGCTGCAGATACTGATACACTCACTACTGCAGATACTGATGTATTACTACTGCTTCAGCTACTGATGCAGTCACTACAGCTGCAGATACTGATACAGTCACTATAGCTGCAGATACTGATACAGTCACTACTGCTGCAGATACTGATACAGTCACTACTGCTGCAGATACTGATGTAGTCACTACTGCTGCAGATACTGATGTAGTCACTACTGCTGCAGATACTGATGCGGTCACTACTACTGCAGATACTGATGCCGTCACTACTGCTGCAGATACTGATGCACTCACTACTGCTGCAGATACTGATGCAGTCACTACTGCTGCAGATACTACTGCAGATACTGATGCACTCACTACTGCTGCAGATACTGATACAGTCACTACTGCTGCAGATACTGATATACTCACTACTGCTGCAGATACTGATGTAGTCAATACTGCTGCAGATACTGATGCAGTCACCACTGCGGCAGATACTGATGCAGTCACTACTGCTGCAGATACTGATGCAGTCACTACAGCTGCAGATACTGATGCAGTCACCACTGCGGCAGATACTGATGCAGTCACTACTGCTGCATATACTGATACAGTCACTACTGCTGCAGATACTGATGCAGTCACTACTGCTGCAGATACTGATGCAGTCACTACTGCTGCAGATACTGATGCAGTCACTACTGCGGCAGATACTGATGCAGTTACTACTGCTGCAGATACTGATGCAGTCACCACTGCGGCAGACACTGATGCAGTCACTACTGCTGCAGATACTGATGCAGTCAATACTGCTGCTGATACTGATACAGTTACTACAGCTGCAGATATTGATTCAGTCACTACTGCTGCAGATACTGATGCAGTCATTGTTGCTGCAGATACTGATGCAGTCACTACAGCTACTGATGCAGTCACTACTGCTACAGATACTGATGCAGTCACTACTGCTGCAGATACTGATGCAGTCACTATTGCTGCAGATACTGATGCAGTCACTACTGCTGCAGATACTGATGCAGTCATTATGCTGCAGATACTGATGCAGTCACTACTGCTGCAGATACTGATGCAGTCACTACAGCTACTGATACAGTCACTACTGCTGCAGATACTGATGCAGTCACTACTGCTGCAGATACTGATGCAGTCACTACTGCTGCAGATACTGATGCAGTCACTACTGCTGCAGATACTGATGCAGTCACTACTGCTGCAGATACTGATGCAGTCACTACTGCTGCAGATACTGATGCAGTCATACTGCTGCAGATACTGATGCAGTCACTACTGCTGCAGATACTGATGCAGTCACTACTGCAGATACTGATGCAGTCACTACTGCTGCAGATACTGATGCAGTCACTACTGCTGCAGATACTGATGCAGTCACTACTGCACTGATGCAGTCACTACTGCTGCAGATACTGATGCAGTCACTACTGCTGCAGATACTGATGCAGTCACTACTGCTGCAGATACTGATGCAGTCACTACTGCTGCAGATACTGATGCAGTCACTACTGCTGCAGATACTGATGCAGTCACTACTGCTACTGATGCAGTCACTACTGCTGCAGATACTGATGCAGTCACTACTGCTACTGATGCAGTCACTACTGCTGCAGATACTGATGCAGTCACTACNAAATAAGTACAATCCTGACTGTCATACATAGTACATAATTGCACTTATGGGACTGTACATTTACCTGCCGGCTGTTACATTTACAGCCGGTCGGCCGAGCGGACAGTACACTGGACTTCTGATCCTGTGGTCCCGAGTTCGATCCCGGGCGCTGGAGAGAAACAACGGGTAGAGTTTCTTTCACCCTATGCCCCTGTTACCTAGCAGTAAAATAGGTACCTGGGTGTTAGTCAGCTGTCACGGGCTGCTTCCTGGGGGTGGAGGCCTGGTCGAGGACCGGGTCGCGGGGACACTAAAGCCCCGAAATCATCTCGAGATAACCTCCCCATTTTTGGAGGACGGGCGGCAAAGTTGGGAAAGGCTAGCCCCAAGCGTCTGGCCGTCTACCTTCATTGTACAGTAGGCCTACTTTGAACTTACAAAAAGATCAGTTTAAATTATTTAGATATATATAGGTGACGCTCCTGTTGCTGCTGCTACTGTTACTTCTGTTGATCATGTTCACTATCAGTTACTATTGCTGCCGTAATAACAGTTACCACTTCTACTGTTAATGCAATAATTGGTGTTGTTGACAATATAGTGACCAGGACTAGTAGTGTTGATGTTGGAGCGGTCACCACCGCCGCTAGTGCTGACACTGGTACAAACACTGTTTGTATACTGATACAAAAACTCCTAATATTCATATCACTGTTACAATCGCCCCTACATTGTTGAACCGAATACAATCACTTATACCTGGAGAGGATTTCAGTCCTTCTTCTCCCCAAGCCTGGCCTAGGGCCAGGCTCGACTTGTGAGAGCTTGGTCCAACAGGCTGTTGGTTGTAGCAGCCCGCAGGCTCACATATCCACTACAGCCTGGTTGGCCCGGCACTTCTTGCAAGAACCTATCAAAGTTCTATGATGATGGTACTACTACACCAACTGAGACTGTTGTTGATGCTAATGATGGTAAAGTTCCAGCCACTAGAGTATTAGTGATGCACTCATTGATTATGATAGTAAAGATACAGTTGATACACTTAATGATGATGACACCGATCTTGCTCATTGTTGTGATCTTGGTCAGTGTGATACAGGTGCTACAGCTGCTTCTATAGACTGTAGTTTAAGGTAGACGGAAGTTCTCCTTTGTTAACTCTTATGCAGACATTGACCTTCACATCCGGGTACTTCCGCCTATATCTGCGGACCATACTGATGCTGACACTAACGCTTTTGATACTGATACTGCCACTAATGCTTTTGATACTGATGCAGTCACTACTGCTACAGATACTGATGCAGTTACTACTGTTGCAGATACTGATGCAGTCACTACTGCTGCAGATACTGATGCAGTCACTACTGCTGCAGATACTGATGCAGTTACTACTGTTGCAGATACTGATGCATTCACTACTGCTGCAGATACTGATGCAGTCACTACTGTTGCAGATACTGATGCAGTCACTACTGTGCAGATACTGATGCATTCACTACTGCTGCAGATACTGATGCAGTCACTACTGCTGCAGATACTGATGCAGTCACTACTGCTGCAGATAATGATGCAGTCAATACTGCTGCAGATAATGATGCAGTCACTACTGCTGCAGATACTGATGCAGTCACTACTGCTGCAGATACTGATGCAGTCACTACTGCTGCAGATACTGATGCAGTCACTACTGCTGTAGATAATAATGCAGTCACTACTGCTGCAGATACTGATGCAGTCACTACACCTGCAGATATTGATGCAGTCACTATTGCTGCATATACTGATGTGGTCACTACTACTGCAGACACTGCTGAAGTCACTACAGCTGCAGATTCTGATGTAGTCATTACAGCTGCATATACTGATACAGTCACAACAGCTGCAGCTACTGGTGCAGTCACTACTGATGCAGATACTGTTGCAGTCACTACAGCTGCAGATACTGATGCAGTCACTACTGCTGCAGATACTGTTGCAGTCACTACAGCTGCAGATACTGATACAGTCACTACTGCAGATACTGATGCAGTCACTAATGCTGCAGCTACTGATACAGTCACTACAGCTGCAGAAACTGATGCAGTCACTACTGCTGAAGATACTGATGCAGTCACTACAGCTGCAGATACTGGTGCAGCATACAGCTGCAGATACTGATGCAGTCACTACTGCTGCAGATACTGATGCAGTCACTACTGCTGCAGATACTGATGCAGTCACTACTGCTGCAGCAACTGATAGAGTGACTACAGTTGCAGATACTGATACAGTCACAACAGCTGCAGAAAGTGATGCACTCACTACAGCTGCAGATACTGATACAGTCACTACTGCTTCAGATACTGATGCAGTCACTACTGCTGCAGATACTGATGCAGTCACTACTGCTGCAGATAGTGATGCAGTCACTACAGCTGCAGATACTGATGCAGTCACTACTGCTGCAGATACTGATGCAGTCACTACTGCTGCAGATACTGATGCAGTCACTACTGCTGCAGATACTGATGCAGTCACTACTGCTGCAGATACTGATGCAGTCACTACAGCTGCAGATACTGATGCAGTCACTACAGCTGCAGATACTGATGCAGTCACTACTGCTGCAGATACTGATGCAGTCACTACAGCTGCAGATACTGATGCAGTCACTATGCTGCAGATACTGATGCAGTCACTACAGCTGCATACTGATGCAGTCACTACAGCTGCAGATACTGATGCAGTCACTACTGCTGCAGATACTGATGCAGTCACTACAGCTGCAGCTACTGGTGCAGTCACTACAGCTGCAGCTACTGGTGCAGTCACTACAGCTGCAGCTACTGATGCAGTCACTACAGCTGCAGCTACTGATGCAGTCACTACAGCTGCAGCTACTGATGCAGTCACTACTGCTGCAGATACTGATACAGTCACTACAGCTGCATATACTGATTCAGTCACTAATGCTGCAGCTACTTATACAGTCACTACAGCTGCAGCTACAGATGCAGTCGCTACACCTGCAGATACTGATGCAGTCACTACTGCTGCAGATACTGATACAGTCACTACAGCTGCAGATACTGATACAGTCACTACAGCTGCATATACTGATTCAGTCACTAATGCTGCAGCTACTTATACAGTCACTACTGCTGCAGATACTGATGCAGTCACTACTGCTGCAGATACTGATGCAGTCATTACTGCTGCGGATACTGATGCAGTCACTATAGCTGCAGATAATGATGCAGTCACTACTGCTGCAGATACTGATGCAGTCGCTACTGCTGCAGATACTGATACAGTCACTACAGCTGCAGATACTGATGCAGTCACTACTGCTGCAGATACTGATACAGTCACTACTGCAGATACTGATGCCGCCACTACTGCTGCAGATACTGATGCAGTCACTACTGCTGTAGATACTGATGCAGATACTGATGAAGTCACTACAGCTGCAGATACTGTTGCAGTCACTACTGCTGCAGATACTGATGCAGTCACTACTGCTGCAGATACTTTTGCAGTCACTACAGCTGCAGATACTGTTGCAGTCACTACAGCTGCAGATACTGATGCTGCCACTACTGCTGCAGATACTGATACACTCACTACTGCAGATACTGATGCAGTCACTAATGCTGCAGCTACTGATACAGTCACTACAGCTGCAGATACTGATACAGTAACTACTGCTGCAGATACTGATACACTCACTACTGCAGATACTGATGCAGTCACTAATGCTGCAGCTACTGATACAGTCACTACAGCTGCAGATACTGATACAGTCACTACTGCTGTAGATACTGATACAGTCACTACAGCTGCCGATAGTGGTGCTATCAGTACAGCTGCAGATACTGGTGCTGACACTATTGCTGCAGATACTAATGCAGTCATTACAGCTGAATATACTGATGAAGTCACTACAGCTGCAGATACTGATGCAGTCACAACTGCTGCAGATACTGATGCAGTCACAACCGCTGCAGATACTGATGCAATCACTACTGATGCAGATACTGATGCAGTCACTACTGCTGCAGATACTGATACAGTCACTACTGCTGCAGATACTGAAGCAGTCACTACTGCAACAGATACTGATGCAGTCACTACTGCTGCAGATACTGAAGCAGTCACTACTGCAACAGATACTGATGCAGTCACTACTGCTGCAGATAGTGATGCAGTCACTAACAGCTGTAGATACTGATACAGTCACTACTGCTGCAGATACTGATACAGTCACTACTGCAACAGATACTGATGCAGTCACTACTGCTGCAGATAGTGATGCAGTCACTACAGCTGTAGATACTGATGCAGTCACTACTGCTGCAGATACTGATACAGTCACTACTGCAACAGATACTGATGCAGTCACTACTGCTGCAGATAGTGATGCAGTCACTACAGCTGTAGATACTGATGCAGTCACTACTGCTGCAGATACTAATACAGTCACTACTGCTGCAGATACTGATACAGTCACTACTGCTGCAGATACTCATGCAGTCACTACTGCTGCAGCAACTGATACAGTCACAACAGCTGCAGATACTGATACAGTCACTACTGCTTCAGATACTGATGCAGTCACTACTGCTGCAGATACTGATACAGTCACTACTGCTGCAGATACTCATGCAGTCACTACTGCTGCAGCAACTGATACAGTCACAACAGCTGCAGATACTGATACAGTCACTACTGCTGCAGCAACTGATACAGTCACTACTGCTGCAGCAACTGATACAGTCACTACTGCTGCAGATACTGATACAGTCACTACAGCTGCATATATTGATGCGGTCACTACTACTGCAGCAACTGATACATTCACAACAGCTGCAGCTACTTGTGCAGTCACTACAGCTGCAGCAACTGATGCAGATACTGATGCAGTCACAATAGCTACAGATACTTATGCAATAACTACTCAGGCAGATACTGATGCAATAAATACTGAAGATACTGATGCAATAAATACTGAAGAT
This sequence comes from Procambarus virginalis, assembly GCA_020271785.1. Taxonomy (NCBI): domain Eukaryota; kingdom Metazoa; phylum Arthropoda; class Malacostraca; order Decapoda; family Cambaridae; genus Procambarus; species Procambarus virginalis. Next base: position 1,189 of record WNGS01014989.1, on the reverse strand, counting down.
ACTGATGCAGTTACTACAGCTGCAGATACTGATGCAGTCACTACTGCTGCAGATACTGATGCAGTCACTACTGCTGCAGATACTGATACACTCACTACTGCAGATACTGATGCAGTTACTACTGCTGCAGCTACTGATGCAGTCACTACAGCTGCAGATACTGATACAGTCACTACAGCTGCAGATACTGATACAGTCACTACTGCTGCAGATACTGATACAGTCACTACTGCTGCAGATACTGATGCAGTCACTACAGCTGCAGATACTGATACAGTCACTACAGCTGCAGATACTGATACAGTCACTACTGCTGCAGATACTGATACAGTCACTACTGCTGCAGATACTGATGTAGTCACTACTGCTGCAGATACTGATGTAGTCACTACTGCTGCAGATACTGATGCGGTCACTACTACTGCAGATACTGATGCCGTCACTACTGCTGCAGATACTGATGCACTCACTACTGCTGCAGATACTGATGCAGTCACTACTGCTGCAGATACTACTGCAGATACTGATGCACTCACTACTGCTGCAGATACTGATACAGTCACTACTGCTGCAGATACTGATATACTCACTACTGCTGCAGATACTGATGTAGTCAATACTGCTGCAGATACTGATGCAGTCACCACTGCGGCAGATACTGATGCAGTCACTACTGCTGCAGATACTGATGCAGTCACTACAGCTGCAGATACTGATGCAGTCACCACTGCGGCAGATACTGATGCAGTCACTACTGCTGCATATACTGATACAGTCACTACTGCTGCAGATACTGATGCAGTCACTACTGCTGCAGATACTGATGCAGTCACTACTGCTGCAGATACTGATGCAGTCACTACTGCGGCAGATACTGATGCAGTTACTACTGCTGCAGATACTGATGCAGTCACCACTGCGGCAGACACTGATGCAGTCACTACTGCTGCAGATACTGATGCAGTCAATACTGCTGCTGATACTGATACAGTTACTACAGCTGCAGATATTGATTCAGTCACTACTGCTGCAGATACTGATGCAGTCATTATTGCTGCAGATACTGATGCAGTCACTACAGCTACTGATGCAGTCACTACTGCTACAGATACTGATGCAGTCACTACAGCTACTGATGCAGTCACTACAGCTACTGATGCAGTCACTACTGCTGCAGATACTGATGCAG
>WNGS01014985.1:0-11625 GCA_020271785.1 Procambarus virginalis | reverse complement strand
GAGTGGTGATCTTATTGATAGTTGGGTGGGTTATATGATTACACGTCTGGAGGATCTCCTTCAGAAACAGAGGGAAGTGGTTTTATATTATTTAATGTTGATTTCCTCAAAATAGTTATCTGTAATGGTAGTGTAAGGTCATTTTGGGGGATTATGTCCCTTATCCCCCTTTTTAAGGGGACGACATGACGTCTTCAACCCAAACCCCCAATGGTAACAATGGAACATGCATTATTCAATGCATTGCTGCTTTTCGGGCATCACAACAAGGATGGAAATGGAAACGTATAGGAAGACTTGTAGAGTCTCACTCTAGGGTTAGGAAAATGGTTAAATACGACCATTTATCTTTCCCTCTCTCATGGGAGGATATCTCTAAATTGGAGAATAGGAATAAACTCTCCATTTTTTTTGTTTCAATTCACAAACATACAGACGGTGCCTATCACGTCTCTCTTTGCCGTCGCGGTAGCAGACAGTACTCAGACATAGTACCATTATTATTGTTTGGGAGAGTCTCATGTAAGTCTTATTAAAGACTTGAATAGATTTTTACGGAACTTTACTCGCAGTCACAGCGAAAGACAGTCTTCTGTAAAAGCTGTCTTTCAGAATATCAAAATTCTAGTGAGCTGAGTCATCACTCTTCTTCCTGCGACATCACTCAAAAATGATTTATCCCAAGGAGGGGGACACCCTTCATTTTAAAAATACAGGAAAGGTTACCCTCCATCCCACATAGCTTTTTTGATTTCGAAAGCGTGTTAAGTACTGAGGATTGTGTAGGTTCTGTTACAGCAATACATAGGCCTATAGCATACAGCTATATAATTGTTGATAGGAACCACTCCGTCATTGATAAATTCACTTATTTTGGTGGGGACAGTGTCACACATTTCATGGAGCGAGTTGCCACCAAATGGGAAATTATCAAATCCACCCTGCCCAAATATAAAATAGACATGTCTCTTGAGGATATGGTTCATTTTAGGAGACAAACTCACTGTCAGTTTTGTGAAGAGGTATTTACCCACACCAATTTCAAGGTTCAACATCATGATCACCTTAGGGAAAAGGTCAATTATATTGGAGCTCTTTGCAACTACTGCAACCTTCGCCACAAGAATGCTCTAGAGAGTTTAGTCCTAATTGCCCACAATATGTCTTACGACATGGGCTTAATTTTGAGGGAGTTTGCCATGGGTTCAAATATTAAGAGCAATATCCTCATGAGACAGGGGACTAAATATCTTAAGGTGGAAATAGGCAACCTTAAATTTCTTGATTCACTGGCTTTTATTACAGGCAGTCTTTCGTCCCTAGCAAAGACCCACATTGATTCAGCCAGCCCCTTAACATTCACTCACTCAATGATAGAAGGTTTACCCGAAGAGAGTCATAACCTACTCTTAGCGGGAAAACAGTTTTTCCCTTATGAATATGCCACAAAAATCAGCCGCTTTAATGATGCAACACTTCCCCCTATTGAAATGTTTTACAGCTCCCTAAACAAATCAACCATCACCTTGGAGGAATATAGACATTCTAAATTAGTATGGGAGGCAACAGGATGTAACTCCTTAAAGGATTACCTCCTAGTTTATTTGAGGTGTGATGTAGGCTTACTAGCTGACATTTTTACTCACCATAGGGTAATTCTAAATGATATCTATTCTTTAGAAATGACTCATTACTGTAGCCTCCCGGGCTACTCCTACGACTGCTTCTTGAAAAGCAGCAAAATATCATTGGAGTTAAGTGCAGATGTCACGTTACACAATCTCTTGTCACAAAACATACGAGGAGGTTTTACAACTGCAGTTAGGAGTTACGTCAGAGCTAACAACCACTATGTCAACCCATCTTTTAACCCTCAGGAGGATAGTTCTTCTTTCTTACTATATTTAGATTACAACTCTCTTTACGGGAGTTGTATGACTAAGAAATTACCCTATGGGGGTCTAAGAAGGTTGTCATCTGATGAGATGAACTCCTTCATTAGTGAAGGGAAGATAATGACAGAACAGCCATTCTCCTCTAACAAAGGGTACTGGCTCTTAATTGACACCAAACACATAAGACCTGAAATAGCTAGACTGACAGATGATCTACCCCTTTGTTTACACCATAGGGGGATAAGTATGGAGGATATCTCACCATTTAGTAAGGGACTTCTGGAAACTAATAACATTACAAAGCTCCCTAAAAAAATATTAAGCTGGTTGGGGATCATCTCCCCAAAAAACATTATTTCATATCTCTACACCTCTTACAGCTATTTATTGAGATAGGACTTGAAGTAGAGACTATACACGCCATTTACGAGTTCCACCAGTCAGATTTTATGGCAGAATTTGTTAACACCAACGTTAACAATAGAAATGCCTCCACTAGTAACGATAGGAAAACACTATTTAAATTACTAACAAATAGTGTTTTTGGTAAAACACTATTGAACCCAGCCCGTTATGCCATTGACACCAAACTAGTGACTTCTGCTAGGGCATTTTTACGTGAGGTGAAGAATCCTCGCTTTAAACGTATGGTGCATTTAGGTGACAATAAATTATTGTCCGTCAGTTCCAGACCATTCATTAAAATTACTCACCCTAATTACATTGGGTTCCAGATTCTTGAGCTAGCAAAATACAGTATGTACCATTTTTGGTACAGGGTACTTAAGAAGCACTATACAGATAGGACAGCACTGATATACAGCGATACCGATAGTTTCATCTTCAGTTTAATGACTGAAGATGTCTTTATCGAGATGGGGAAAGAACCCCTTAAATCGTGGATGGACACAAGTAATTTTCCTAAAACTCACTCCTTATATGATCCTACTAAGAAGGGTGTTCTAGGACTTTTAAAGTCAGAGGTTTCAGACAGACACATCCTTGAAGTTGTAGCTCTCAAGCCCAAAATGTATAGTTTGCTGTTGCATGACAATTCAAATTCCATTACGGCTAAGGGTATCCCCCGTGCTGTGCAAAGATCTTTAACACATAACCATTTTAAAGAGACCCTACACAGTAATGGAGTAGTAAATACTTTCCAATATTCCCAAATTAGGAATGTAGAAGGGCAAATTGTCTCCACCCATAATTCTAAACGAGGTTTGAGTGCATTTGATGATAAACGCTATTACCTAAATAAATACAAAAGCCTAGGCTATGGTCATCCAGACATACCACCTGAGCCCCACCCATCCGCCTCAGCCCAAGGGGTGACCGCTGGGAGTGAAAGTGATGACGTCATCGAGCCACAAGGAGAGGAAGGACAACACCATTCCAGTGAGAGTGAACACTATGACGTCAGCACCCCACTAGGTGAGGAACACTATGACGTCAGCACCCCACTAGGTGAGGAACACTATGACGTCAGCACCCCACTAGGTGAGGAACACTATGACGTCAGCACCCCACTAGGTGAGGAACACTATGACGTCAGCACCCCACTAGGTGAGGAACACTATGACGTCAGCACCCCACTAGGTGAGGAACACTATGACGTCAGCACCCCACTAGGTGAGGAACACTATGACGTCAGCACCCCACTAGGTGAGGAACACTATGACGTCAGCACCCCACTAGGTGAGGAACACTATGACGTCAGCACCCCACTAGGTGAGGAACACTATGACGTCAGCACCCCACTAGGTGAGGAACACTATGACGTCAGCACCCCACTAGGTGAGGAACACTATGACGTCAGCACCCCACTAGGTGAGGAACACTATGGCGTCAGCACCCCACTAGGTGAGGAACACTATGACGTCAGCACCCCACTAGGTGAGGAACACTATGACGTCAGCACCCCACTAGGTGAGGAACACTATGACGTCAGCACCCCACTAGGTGAGGAAGAACCACAACACACCTTTCTCCCTCTGGATGATGACTCATTGTCATCATCGTCACCCCAGGAGGAGGAGGAAGACCCCACAACGGACCTGTGGGCACGGAGGAGGGGTCTAGTTAATCAATATTATGGGCGGGAATTAGATTACCACTACGTTTAAGCCACTATGTACTTTTGTTAATATATTGTATAAAACAAGTGTTATTTCTTTTCACCCTCATTTATTTTGAGTATATATCCTATATAGCTCCCAGTCATATATGCATATAGTCCTGAAGGGACCATTCAGTCTTGTTCGATTATATTTCCTTTAATTAGCACTAAATAATGACAAGGTGTTTAAGGAGATACCCAGAGTAAGTGAAATATGGTGCGAGCTCACCGTAGACTAAATTTTAGGTGTGACTGTCTGGCACACCGCCTCTGATTCCATTGTATGATAAGTGGGCCTATCTGGCTCCCCGCCTCCGAGTCCATTGTTTGATAAGTACTAAGGAGATACCCAGAGTAAGTGAAATATGGTGAGAGCTCACCGTAGACTAAATTTTAGGTGTGACTGTCTGGCACACCGCCTCTGATTCCATTGTATGATAAGTGGGCCTATCTGGCTCCCCGCCTCCGAGTCCATTGTTTGATAAGTACTAAGGAGATACCCAGAGTAAGTGAAATATGGTGCGAGCTCACCGTAGACTAAATTTTAGGTGTGACTGTCTGGCACACCGCCTCTGATTCCTTTGTATGATAAGTGGGCCTATCTGGCTCCCCGCCTCCGAGTCCATTGTTGATAAGTACCTCCCATTGTTTGTTAAGTGTCCCTATCTGGCTCTAATTATACTACTTATATCAACGCGGTTTTTGAACGTTGCATTTATATAATAAATTAATAATTTTTTGAATATGTTGTTCATAGTAAAGATGATCACCCATATGTGTTCACCTAGTGTGTTCAAATCTAGTGTTCACCTAGTGTGTTGACATCTAGTATTCACCTAATGTGTTCACATGTAGTATTCACCTAGTGTGTGTTCACATCTAGTGTTCACTAGTGTGTTCACCAAATGTGTTCACGTAGCAGTGGTCACCTAGACCTGTTAACTTACATGTATTCACGTAGTGTTTACCCCTAATAATCAGTGTTTCATCTTTAAGGCTAAAATATTACTGAGACTTGGAGCTGATTTAATACTTTTCCATTTTTTTTACAATGATAGCATAGTAGAAATCCCATTTTTAGTAATTTTTTTTAGTAATGATCGAATGTGAGAGAAAAATAATAATATCAGTGTAATTGCCGTATAGATTAAATTTTAATTTTTCTTTGAGTTGTCCTCAAACGTTAAAAGACACAAACAACAGGTGGATAGAAAATAACTTTATAATATGTCTAAGTTAATGTTTCAAATATTTTACTCTAAATATGTTTAAACAAAATTCTTGATGTTACTTGTCTACATTTCGGACTTCAGTGAATAGCTTCTTAATGACATTAAAACTACTCATTTTCATTAGTCAATATTATAGTAAATACTAGTATATTCCTTTCATGTACATAATAAATAAAAGTATTATCCTTTTATGTATGTATTAAATATATGAAAATTCCTATCATTATGTTAGTGCATTCAATGTTGTTTTTATCTCATTTCTATACTAGATGTACCCTGCCACACATTGCTGTGGCAGGGATGCTGAACCACAGCAACCCTACCCTGTTCCTTTGTCCTCCCCACCATCCCCCCTCGTCCTCCCCACCATTCCCACCCTCCCCATCCCTCGTCCTCCCCACCATCCTCCATTTCCCCGTCCCCTCGTCCTCCCCAATATCCCCCCCCCCTTCCATCATCCACCATACCATCCTCCATTCCCCCCGACCTCATGGTCCTCCTCACCTTGCCACAATCCCTCGGCCCCTCGTCCTCTTCACCATTACCCTCCATTCCCCGTCTCGTCCTCCCCACCATCCACCACTCTCCTCGTCCCCCCCCCCACGTCCCCAGCATCCCAAACTCCCCCGTCCCCTCGTCCTCCCCACCAGCCGGCCGAGCGGACAACACGCTGGGCACGTGATCCAGTGGTCCCGGGTTCGAACCCGGGCGCCGGCGAGAAACGATGGGCAGAGTTTCTTTCACCCTATGCCCTTGTTACCTAGCAGTAAATAGGTACCTGGGAGGTAGTCAGCTGTCACGGGCTGCTTCCTGGGGGTGGAGGCCTGGTCGAGGACCGGGCCGCGGGGACACTAAAGCCCCGAAATCATCTCAAGATAACCTCAAGAAGATAACCATTCCCCACTCCCTCGTCCGATGCATTCCCAAATGATCTGATCTTCCCATCAGAAATTGGGAACATCAAATGAGCTGATGTTCCCATTACTGATATATAAGAAAAACAGTTTGAGCAAAATGAAAAACAATGGAAAAAAATAAACTATTCACACGAAATGAACGGTATAATAAACAACACGATATAATAACGGTATAATAAACAACACGATATAATAACGGTATAATAAACAACACGATATAATAACGGTATAATAAACAACACGATATAATAACGGTATAATAAACAACACGATATATAACGGTATAATAAACAACACGATATAAACGGTATAATAAACAACACGATATAATAACGGTATAATAAACAACACGATATAATAACGGTATAATAAACAACACGATATAATAACGGTATAATAAACAACACGATATAATAACGGTATAATAAACAACACGATATAATAACGGTATAATAAACAACACAGCTCAATTACAGTGCAATGCCAAACAAAAGAATTTATTCAAAACAATAATAAATCGAAATCTTTGAAAATTAGACTTATCAATGCAATTGGAAACACTGAAATGGAAGTGTAACATATTTAGTATAGCTTGTTTATTGTATAGCTATATTACGTGCAACAGATGGCACTGAAAAAAAAAAATTAACTGTCACAGGTGTGGCATCTACATAGTTGGTATATAAAAACACGCGCATGTTCGAATGAAACGTTGTCAAAATTTGAACGCAATCAGTAAAAATTTTCGGACATTACAGTGTGTGTTGCTCTTATATCAAACAGATTGCACAATTTTTTTGGTTTAAAAGCATACTTTTTCCTGTCACATGTGTGGCATGTATATAGTAGGTGTATGAAAACATGCGCCTATTCGAATGCAACATTGTGTCAAAATTTAAAAGCAACCGGTAAAGAGGTTTCAAAGATTTCCCTCACATGAAAAACACATGAAAAACACATGAAAAACAGTTTTTCAAAAAAACATGTTTTTATTTTTCCTGTCACAGACGAGACATCTGTATAGGATGTATAAAAAAATGGCTCGGATGCAAATGGAACGTTGTGTGAAAATTTCAATTGGTGAAGAACTTTCGGAGATTAGTGATTTTGAACAAACTATAATTTTCAATATTATTTATATACTAGCAGTACACGGCCACGCGTTGCTATGGCTCAGCAACGCATGTGCGTTGCTGAGCCACAGCAACCTTCCCTGATCCCCAGTCCTCCCCACCATTCCCCCCTCACCCGTCTCCTCGGCCTCCCAACTGTGGTATCTGTGTATAGCTGAGATAGTCTTGGTTGTAAGGTTGATGTAAAGTCATTCCTGGTTACTGACTTTAATACTTATAAACGATTACATGACTAGAGCTCCCAAGCTGGTGTCGTCCTGTATGCTTTGTTTACCTTCTCTCCTGGCGTCCAGCCGCCGCACATAGAAAACGGATGGTACCATTTTCTGTGAACATGACATCCCTCCTTTTCTTTAAAAATAATGAATACAGGATGTCTACCATGCTTGTAGCACAAAGCAAAGTTATTGACACAAAGTAAGTTATTAACATATCAAGAGATATTGCATACATTTAACATTAATTAAACACAAAGAATTTAAACAACTTTACCACAAAGGATTTCAATGTTAAAAATACATATGCAATGTTAAACAAACATGAAAGAAACTGTAATACAAAGTTACAAAATATTGAATGAGAGATCTGCATTATTCAAACAATATTAAATTTAGTTTAGCATAACAAGTAAATACTTTGCATTACATAGGAACACAATTAATCATCATATCGTGTAGGGCGTTTAACATGACGTTTTGGACGAGAGTCCTTAAATACAAAAATATCCCTCGAACTGTTTATCGAGTTATAACTCATTTTTTTTTTTCACGACTTTGCACTTCATCATTTTCTACACTAGTTGCAATCACTTTGAAATAAGCCATATTACGTGTTATACTATGATCTCTATTACTCGCTGTTACCATAGTTCCATTTACACTAATCACTTTATATGGTTTTGTATCATACGGCATATCTAACTTTCCCTCTTTTTTCTTTTTAACGAGAACAGTATCTCCAACCTTTATGAATTGTTCCTTTGCACGTTGATCATGAGCAATTTTCATTTTGCCTTGGCTAGTGCATCCTTCTGAGCGAGACGTTTATCCGTTACCTTGGCTGGCATGACAGGTAGTGCGATCCTCATAGGACGTCCAAATAAAAGTTCGCCAGGCGACATGCCCAGTGTTCCATGCGGTGTTGCACGGTAGTTCCTGAGAAAAGCATACATTGCTTGTTTCCAGGATCGTCCTTCGGCATGAGCACAGCGTACAGCTTTCATGAGAGGTTGCATGAATCTCTCGACTTCTCCATTTGCTTGTGGATGTACTGGCATCACACGGCGGTGTTTGAATCCAATATGCTCAGCAAAGTTGACGAAGTCTTGTCCATTGAATGGCGGTCCATTGTCCGTCTTGACAACTTCAGGAATGCCAAAGTTTGAAAAGATCTTGTCGAGCTTCGGAATGACGGCCTTTGCAGATGTGGAAGTGATGATTTCTACTTCTGGATAACGTGAGTGATCATCAATGACTACCATCAAGTACTCTCCAGTTGGTAGCGGTCCGCAGAAGTCCATCGATACTTCCATCCATGGTGCAGCAGGTAGTGGTGAAGGTTGTAGAGGTGTTGGTCTTGAAGTATCCACTGCAGCTTGGCAAGGGACACAGGCATCATGCATGTCCTTAGCTTGACGATCAATGCCAGGAAACCACACCTTTTCTCGTAGCAGCTGTTTGGTCCTAACAAGACCTTGGTGTCCTTGATGTGCAAGCTTCAGAGCACGTTGCTGGAGAACAGCTGGAATGACGATACGAGTACCTCGCAGCACGGTGTCGCGTTGTTGCGTAACACTTAATTCTGTCTGGATGCGTTCAAGTGCTTTGAATGCATCTTGGTCAACTCCTGAGGGTGGGATGCGTGGAAACTTTTTCTTAGTCAATGCATCCACTGTTGCTTGCAGAGTTGGGTCCTCTAGGGTTGCAGTACGGATTTCATCAAGAGTGAGAGCCTTAGGGACTGCATCACAGGTTACAGTGTACATATTCCTCGGCAACTTGCTGATGCTTGGTGATGGTGAAACTGTTGGCAGGATGTCGACTGATATAATCAGCGGGATTGCCTGCACCGGCTTGTATTTCACCGTGAAGTTATATGGTTGCAGACGAAGAGCCCATCTCTCAATGCGAGCTGGTGGTTTGGACTTTGGATTATTGAAGATGGTCTCCAACGGTTTGTGGTCAGTGACTATCGTGGTAAAGGGTGCACCAAGCAGATACACATTGAAGTGTTCACAGCCCCATACAAGAGCAAGAGCTTCCTTCTCTGTCTGACTGTATCGTTGCTCAACATCTGTGAGAGAACGGCTGGCGTAAGCAATTACTACTCTGGAATCTGGTTGACCAGGTTTGTGTTGGGCTAAAACAGCACCTAAACCAACAGGACTAGCATCCACCGTTAACTCAGTGTCCATTGATGGGTCAAAGTATGCAGCAGTCGCATTTTCTACTAGTGCATCGTTCACAGCATCAAATGCATTTTGCTCGACATCGCTCCAGTACCACGATGCATTTTTCTTCAGGAGCTCACGTAGAGGCTTCGTAATGGTAGCAAAATCTGGAATGAAGCGAGAACAGTAGTTTGCCATTCCCAGAAAACTATGTACTTCAGTGGATGTTGAAGGAGGTGCAGCATTCTTGATATCTGCAACTTTCTTAGGATCTGGAGACAGACCTTTGTCACTAAGTACATGTCCAAAGAATTCAATTTTATGTTGATTGAACTCACACTTTGCTCGGCTTAGCGTCAGATTTTTTCTCGTAAGCGTTGCAATGTTGCACGAAGAGCTTTGTCGTGTTCAGCTTGGGTACGGCCATAAACAATGATGTCATCAGACATGTTGTCAGCATTAGGTATATCTTGCAATACCTGGCTGATGATGTGCTGGAATACTTCAGCAGCACTGTTAATACCAAAACTCAGGCGCTTGTACCTATACAGACCTCGATGTGTCGTAAACGTTGTGATGAATCGACTCTCATCATCAAGTTCAAGCTGATGATAGCCCTTGTTTAAATCTAACTTGCTAAATACAGTTGCACCATTCAAGCAGTAATTCATATCATCAACAGTGGGTGTAGGATGGTGTTCACGCATTATTGCCTTGTTGGGAACACGCATGTCTACACAAATGCGTATCTCATCTGGATTCTTCGGCTTTGGTGGAGTGACAATTGGGCTTACCCATGGTGTTGGGCCTGTTACCGGTTCAATGATATCTAGTTCTATCAGCCTATCCAGTTCGGCATCGACTTTCTTGCGAGTATGGAATGGTTGTCGGCGATGTGGTTGGGCAACTGGAATTACATCTGGGTTGATATGCAGATGTACCTTGCTATCAGTATAACAACCTATGGATTTAAACCGATCAGAAAATTCAGCAACAATAGCATCAACATTGTTTGTTGCAGATTCCACTGCTACAGCATTAGAAAGCTGAAGTAGCCCCAATTTGGTTGAAGTCTTGTAACTGAGTAAAGAATCCTTTGCATTCCTAACAACATGGAATGTAGTAATGAGCATTGCATTCTTTGACTTAATCTCTGCAGTGAAAGTTCCAATCACTGGTAAGGCTACCTTTGAAGCATAGGCAGTGGCTTTGCCATTATAGTTTTCAAGCTTTGGGAACTGTTTTTTAAATTTTACATAGTGGCACTCAGCAATGGTGTCAATGTTTGATCCAGTGTCAATAAGAATTTTGAGACAAATGCCAGCAATGTATACTATAGTCTCTGGGTTGTTTGGAAGATCATTCCATTTTGTGATTGATTGTACTCCATAAATATAATCACATTCACTGTCATCTGAGACTGGTTGTAATGAAATGTTGTCTTGTATATTATTAACATTCTTGATTTGAGGTGCAATATTGTGTTTGCCACCTCGACTCCTATGACTTGATCCTCGTACATTGCTTTTATTTATTGATTGTGGTTTCTTTAGTGCGGAACGACACATAGCACCAAAATGACCTAGTTTTCTACACTCATAGCACTTCTTACCTTGAGCAGGACAAACATTATCTGGGTGTGGGTAATCTCCTCCAGAATTGTAACATTTATTGTTGACAACCTTTGATGCGAGTCGTTTGTGACTGCTTGAGTCTTGTTCCCTGACTCCAGTTGTGATGTGGTTCTCGGCTCAATTTAATGTTAGGTTTGGCATGATATCTTCTATGATCATGGTGTCTCCCTGAACCTTAAGTACCTCATTACTGTTAGCAACAGTGGCAGAACTGTTGTTAGCACTGCACTCCATGACACGAGCATCACGTGCAGCATCTTCCATTCGACGAGCCATATCCAGTATCTTGGTAAGAGAACTTTCATC
>WNGS01014983.1:0-14843 GCA_020271785.1 Procambarus virginalis | reverse complement strand
ATTAATTGGCAAGGACTAATCAATTATGTACAGTAGATTTTCTTTAGCTGTCATTGTCACTTAAAAAAAATTATGTTTTCCAGTCCGGAGGTGAACTAGAAAATGCTGAGCAGATGGGTGCTACTGTGATGAGCCTATTATCATGTACCAGCAAGGCACAGTTGTGGCCTGGTGATTCTGGAGATGCCTTCAAGAAGATATCAAGTATGTTAAATAGCAGCCTTGTGGCTGAATTAGCAATTACTGTTCCTGGATAAAGAATATTTTAGAATAGAAATACTGTACTATATTTTTGTTTTTCTCTCTCTGTCAATTGGCAACAGTCATCACAGTAAATGAGGAAGCTATGAATTTACAATTTTGGTCACAGTATTACCGTTTTCGGTAATTTTACTGTGTAATTTGGTAATTTACATTTACAATTTACATTATGTCTACTATGTAATTTGGTAATTTTTTAGCCGTCTTGCAGAATGTTATCTTCATTTCTTATACCATAAGTTAGCCTAAATAATATGCTTTGTAGTGCTGTAAATCTCCAAAATTCAAGTATGATGTGGTGCATTACAATTAATATCTTCATGTTGCAATGGGGTAAAAATGTACTTGAAATTTGAAGAGTAATTTTTCTTCTTTTTCCTTTCAGTAACGTACACTGACCACAGCTACATCATTTGCTTGTCCAACAAGAACATCCACATCGTAAAGAGAAATTTATTCCTCATGAACCTATAAAAGTTTAGCGAGTTGTTGTAATCTTTAGTTGTAAGGCAAACATTAAAGCTCGTTATTACAAAAAAAAACTGTACAGGATGTGTTTGTGCAGTACAGTATATATAATTTTTCAAGACTTTCTTTGAATCTTACATATTCTAGAAGTAATTTTCTAACTAGTCTTGTTTAGTTTGAGTGTGTACACACATTTCAGCTTTTCATTGAATGAGATTTAGGGATGATTTGTCCTTGCACCCCCATTCTGTAATTATATTTTATGCTGTACTGTATATACGTTTGAAAAGCGGAGAATTGTAATTCAGCATTTACTAAGGCAATTTTGTTGCATTTAAAGTTTGTAAAAAGGACCAATATATACCTTCTCAAGTTACAATGTATTTAATTGCTGCACTCCTTTTTAAACATTATTCAAAACAGTTGCTGTAAATAATTATAATCCTAAAATTGACTGTCGCTGCCATAAATGATCATAATTCAATTTTGTGTGGTATTCATCATTCTTTAGGTGTGACTTCACTATACATCTTGGATATTTTTAACACCGATTCCCTCTTGGATTAGAAACTAATCCATCATAAATGGTTGCCAGAGAGTACCTGGATGGGCAGCAGGAAAAAAACAAAATGGCAAATGGTTTAAAAATTCTAATGGTATTTACTTTTGTTTTCCTCTAAACTCTACCAGGTGTGTATGCAGTTTAATGACTAAATGTAAAATCTGGCCTTAAGTGTTCAGTGTCTAACCTACACTTGAAACAATCCAACAATACTACATCCTCGGGAGACATCTCCCGTCACGCAGGGTGCAGTCGCACCTCCACAGATTTCCAGTATCGGCTATTGATACTGGTAATGGCTCAAAAGGGCCACCACTTAAGGGCTATTCATGCCCGTGCCACCTTTTGGATGGCTTAATCTTCATCAATACTACATCTCGACCTATCCTCGGGATACCATAGTACTTACGTCACAAAATACTCATAGTTCCTATGCTGCTAATGTTCAGTTTCCCTGTGGTAGATTTATAATTATTAGCTCATCCAGGCACCAATCCTTCCTCACGTACCATAGTACATCCCATAGTACCCGTCCCATTGCCGGGGACAGCAGAATAGTCTGTTTGCTCAAATTTTGAACAATAATTGTAATTTTCCATTCCTACTTCTGGTGTCCTCACCTAGTTGTACTTGTGGGGGGTTCAGCTCTGGCTCTTTGGTCCTGCCTACTGCCAATCAACTGGTGTACAGATTCCTGAGCCTACTGAGCTCTTATCAGGTCTACATTTGAAACTGTGTATGGAGTCAGCCTCCACCACATCACTGCCTAATGCATTCCATCTGTTGACTACTCTTGACATTGAAAAGGTTATTTCTAACATCCCTGTTGTTCATTTGTGTATTATGTTTCCATCTGTGTCCCGGTCCGTAGAATTACCCACATCTACCCAAATCTACCCAAATCCTCCTAGCATTACGTAAGTAATGAAGAAATATGGTATAATTACTTACTGTAATGTTGGTGCTGCACATAGAACACGATCAAACCTATTTTCATTCTGAAATAATGTAATTTCATATCGAAATTCGAAGTAAATATGTAACAGGTGACGCCATAGGAAGCCGACGGTCCAAGCGACAAAATTGTGGAGCGACTTATCCAAGATATATGGTCGCCTGGAGAGTGTTTGCTGCCATATCAGCCTCTTGTACACAGTGATCCAGTCGTCGCAATTCTTTGCTCAAATTGTCACAAATTTAATTAATGATATTAATAAGTAGAATGGGTATTTGTAATAATATCTTTCATAAATAGCCACAAAACATTTAATATTTATTTATAAAAATGTGTAAGTTAAATCAACTCCACAGGACAATAATTTTGTTATATAGATACTAACGTTATTCGTTTGTATGCGTTCGCTACTTAAACTACTCATGTCCTTTTCGTTCATAGAACACGGAACCCTACACACTCTCTGATATATTGCTTAATTAATAGAGATTCACAAATAAAACTTATATTTGTATATGTTATCAGAAAGGCAGAGATAAAAGTCTCCGTGGTGTAGTGGTAAGACACTCGCCTGGCGTTCAGCGAGCGCTATGTCATGGGTTCGTATCCTGGCCGGGGAGGATTTACTTGGCGCAATTCCTTAACTGTAGCCTCTGTTTAACGCAACAGTAAAATGTGTACTTGGATGAAAAACCATTCTTCGCAGCAGGGGATCGTATTCCAGGGACTTGCCCGAAACGCTTCGTGTACTAGTGTTGTACAAGAATGTAACAACTCTTGTATATATCTCAAAAAAAAAAAAAAAGTTTTTGTGAATCCATCACAGAGATTATATCTTATTAGACAGGAAAGATATTCATATTTCAAACAAGATTTCTTGGCCGACGCTCTCCCTATCCATGGGAACTATGATCTTTCGAAGATCAATGTTAATTTAATCTAAATATTGTAATAAACGAAGTTTAATATGTCATAATAAAGACAGAAATATAAGCTGCATGTTAATACTTTAGCATAAATATAACTGAAGTGAAAGTGAAGATATATGCCTTTTTACATTTACGTGATGGCTATCTCAGGGAGTGTGAAGGCCTGCAAACAAGTGAATTAATTGTGTAATTCATTTGCATATGTGCAAAGTAACATCAAAGGTCTATATGTCAGCATAAACAAAGATGTAGACGATAATGTCACTACATTTCAAGGAAAATATATCTTAAATGAAAGCCAAGACATGGTTAAATAAATAGCCAATACGACACCATCGCCGGTGTCCGGACACATTAAAACTTCCAATGCATCAGTGTCCTGCCAGGCGGCCAATACAGGCTTCACAATTCAGAAAAAAATTGTAATTCAGAGAGATGCGTTGATAAACGCAAAATGTTTTATATTTTAAATACAGATATAAACTTTGTTTTCAAACGTTTATTGTAACAATATCTCAAGTATAAGAATCAAGATATATTTTGGACTTAACAATTTCCTATAAAGTTGAAATGCTACCTTAATTGTATATGATCATCATCATATACAGACAGAAATTAACTTATAAAATGTTGAGGTAAAGATAGACGTATGTCAATTATGACACAGGATCGCTCTTAAGAACTTAATTATAAACCATAATATTATAATTATAATAATTCATTGTGTTGGGGGACAGGAAGCCACAGTATATTCATACACGATAGGCTTTTATCAAGGTCATCCTTAAGGTCGAATTACTGACCCCGCCCAGGATGCAACCCCCACAACAAGCTGACTAACTCCTGAGTATCTACTTACTGCTAGGTGAACAGTCGCATTACGTGAAAGGAAATTTTCCCAACCATTTCTGTCCCGCCCAGGATTCGAACACGGAATTCTCGATTGTGTGTCGAGAACGAACAAGACTAATACTGGGACCCCTATACATATGATGATATGTTTTATATTATCAGAAAATCGGAAACATAAAATATATTTGCAAATATTGGTCATTAAAGTATTTTGGAAACAGAGGTGTATTTTAGTTATCTTAATATAGAGCACGAACATCATAGACTCATCCTGTGAATGGTAGCTTATTGTGCACCCCATACTCATCCTGTGAGTCCTGTTTACGTGCACCCCATACTCATCCTCTGTGCGGTAATTTATTGTGCAACCCATACTCATCCTGTTACCAGTAGTTTGTTCAACCCCATACCCATCATGTGACCTGTAATTTATTGTGTAACCCATATTCATCCTGTTATCAGTAGTTTGTGCACCCCATACTCATCCTCTGTGCGGTAATTTATTGTGCATCCCATACTCATCCTGTTACCAGCAGTTTGTGCAACCCCATACCCATCCTGTGACCTGTAAATTATTGTGCAACCCATACTTATCCTGTTACCTGTAGTTTATTGTGCACCTCATACTCATTCTGTGAGTCATATAGGACACTGTGCAATCCTTTCTCATCGTGTGTATCTTTGTTTACTTTGCTCTCCATACTCATCCTCTGTGCGATAGTTTCTTGTGCAACCCATACCCATCGTGTGAGTGGTAGTTCATTGTGTACCCTATACTCATCCTGTGAGCATAGGGTACACAGTGAGTTCATTTCTTCGCCATTTATGTAGATACTTTTTTTGTACCTTCAAGCCTATAACAGCCTACAATCACTGTGTAGAAAATTTATCTGTCTACAATGTCATCAGGAAGTTGGATATCCACTAGAGTGAGTCCTGCCTGAACCAGGATGTTGGATATCCACTGGAGAGACCTGCCTGAATCAGGATGTTCAATATCAACCGAAGAAAGTCCAGACAGAATCAGGATGTTGGATATCCACTGATGAGAATCCTGGTTGAATCAGGATGTTGGACGTCCACTAGAGAGCGTCCTGCCTGAAACAGGACGTTGGATGTCCACTGGAGAGAGTCCTGCGAGAATCAGGACGTTGGATATCCACTGGAGAGAGTCCTGGTTGAATATGGATGTTGGATATCCACTGGAGAGAGTCCTGCCTCAATCAGGATGTTTAATGTCCTCTGGAGAGAGTCCTGCCTCCATCAGGATGTTGGATGTCCAGTGGAGTCCTGCCTGAATCAGGATATCCACTGGAGAAAGTCCTGCCTGAATCATGATGCTAGATGTCCACTATGAGGAATTAGCCCTCATTATTTTAATCATATTGGATATCTCAGGATGATGGACATCCTACATTATAATCAGGATGTAGAATACCCGCGAATGAATCCGGTGGCTGTAACGAGTAAATAGGAGTCCCACTGAGGCACAACATACCAGAATTATATCGAAGGAAAGCAGATATCCATAGATGCGATGCCTTCTACAATATTCAGAGTGCAGGATATCAACAGCTCTCAGATATGCTTTCATTGTCGTCAGGATCAAGGATATCCAAAAGAATGCTCATAAACAAAGAATAATGAGTGAATAACTCTTGTTTATATAAATATATATATATAGCGGTTCAGTATGATGCATCAGTCAGCTAGCCGGTCATTTCTCGGCAAAAACCTTTTGTTTTCTTTTGATTTTTAATTACCTTATTTCCTATAGAAACAGAAAATAGTCAATGATTAAATCAAATAATAAAAAACTGACCAAAAGATAGAAACAAGCATGGTGCCTCGGGACATGACGGCTACACAGCTCAGCGGTCAGTTAAATCAGTAAATAATTGTCAAAAGATGGCGCAAAGCGGAGCTGCCACGGAAAAATCGCCACCTCGGCGAAATCGTCATTTTTCGCAAAACTCAAAATCAAAACCAGCCATAGAATCGTTTTCAAAATGCTACCATTAGAATTACCGCATCACTGGACGTTTCTTTCTGTTAACTCTTTCTTTGCTAATTTACAATATTAAGCCTTTTACACATATATTTACCGAGATACAGCCAATTCAAATATCAAAAATATCATCATGTTTTCTCAACATATTATTAACAAAAATGAGTTGATGAGACAAGTAATATAATTATAATCAGCCTAATAGTAAATGGATATTAAAAAATTATGAATTTCTTTCTTCGTCATTTATGTAGACACTTTTTATATCTACAAGCCTATAGCAGCCTACAATCACTGTGTAGAAAATTCTCTGTCTACAATGTCATCAGGATGTTGGATATCCACTAGAGTGAGGCCTGCCTGAACCAGGATGTTGGATATCCACTGGAGAGTCCTGCCTGAATCAGGATGTTCAATATCCACTGAAGAAAGTCCTGACAGAATCAGGATGTTGGATATCCACTGGAGAATTCTGGTTGAATCAGGATATTCGATATCCACTGGAGAGAATCAGGAATCAGGATGTTGGACGTCCACTGGAGAGAGTCCTGCCTGAAACAGGATGTTGCATGTCCACTGGAGAGAGTCTGCCTGAAACAGGATGTTGGATATCCACTGGAGAGAGTCCTGGTTGAATCAGGATATTCGATATCCACTGGAGAGAGTCCTGCCTGAATCATGATGTTGGATATCCACTGTAGAGAGTCCTGCCTGAATAAGGATTTTGGATATCCACTGGAGAAAGTCCTGCCTGAATCATGATGCTAGATGTCCACTATGAGAATTTGCCTTCATTAATTTAATTATTAGATATCTCAGGATGATGGACATCCTACATTATAATCAGGATGTAGAATACCCACGAAGGAATCCGGCGGCTGTAACGAGTAAATAGGAGTCCCACTGAGGAACAACATACCAGAATTATATCAAAGGAAAGCAGATATCCATAGATGCGATGCCTTCTACAATATTCAGAGTGCAGGATATCAACAGCTCTCAGATATGCTTTCATTGTCGTCAGGATCAAGGATATCCAAAAGAATGTCCATAAACAAAGAATAATTGAGTGAATAACTGTTGTTTAAATAAATATATATATATAGCGGTTCAGTATGATGCATCACACAGCTAGCCGGTCATTTTCGGCATAAACCTTTTGTTTTCTTTTGATTTTTAATTACCTTATTTCCTATAGAAACAGAAAATAGTCAATGATTAAATCAAATAATAAAAAACTGACCAAAAGATAGAAACAAGCATGGTGCCTCGGGACATGACGGCTACACAGCTCAGCGGTCAGTTAAATCAGTAAATAATTGTCAAAAGATGGCGCAAAGCGGAGCTGCCACGGAAAAATCGCCACCTCGGCGAAATCGTCATTTTTCGCAAAACTCAAAATCAAAACCAGCCATAGAATCGTTTTCAAAATGCTACCATTAGAATTACCGCATCACTGGACGTTTCTTTCTGTTAACTCTTTCTTTGCTAATTTACAATATTAAGCCTTTTACACATATATTTACCGAGATACAGCCAATTCAAATATCAAAAATATCATCATGTTTTCTCAACATATTATTAACAAAAATGAGTTGATGAGCAAGTAATAATAATTATAATAAGCCTAATAATAAATGGATATTAAAAAATTATGAATTTCTTTCTTCGTCATTTATGTAGACACTTTTTTATATCTTCAAGCCTATAACAGCCTACAATCACTGTGCAGAAAATTTCTCTGTCTACAATGTCATCAGGATGTTGGATATCCACTAGAGTGAGGCCTGCCTGAACCAGGATGTTGGATATCCACTGGAGAGTCCTGCCTGAATCAGGATGTTCAATATCCACTGAAGAAAGTCCTGACAGAATCAGGATGTTGGATATCCACTGGAGAGAATTCTGGTTGAATCAGGATATTCGATATCCACTGGAGAGAGTCCTGCCTGAATCAGGATGTTGGACGTCCACTGGAGAGAGTCCTGCCTGAAACAGGATGTTGCATGTCCACTGGAGAGAGTCCTGCCTGAAACAGGATGTTGGATATCCACTGGAGAGAGTCCTGGTTGAATCAGGATATTCGATATCCACTGGAGAGAGTCCTGCCTGAATAAGGATTTTGGATATCCACTGGAGAAAGTCCTGCCTGAATCATGATGCTAGATGTCCACTATGAGAATTTGCCTTCATTAATTTAATCATATTGGATATCTCAGGATGATGGACATCCTACATTATAATCAGGATGTAGAATACCCACGAAGGAATCCGGCGGCTGTAACGAGTAAATAGGAGTCCCACTGAGGCACAAACAGAATTATACCAGGAATTATATCAAAGGAAAGCAGATATCCATAGATGCGATGCCTTCTACAATATTCAGAGTGCAGGATATCAACAGCTCTCAGATATGCTTTCATTGTCGTCAGGATCAAGGATATCCAAAAGAATGTCATAAACAAAGAATAATTGAGTCAATAACTCATGTTTAAATAAATATATATATATAGCGGTTCAGTATGATGCATCACACAGCTAGCCGGTCATTTTTCGGCAAAAACCTTTTGTTTTCTTTTGATTTTTAATTACCTTATTTCCTATAGAAACAGAAAATAGTCAATGATTAAATCAAATAATAAAAAACTGACCAAAAGATAGAAACAAGCATGGTGCCTCGGGACATGACGGCTACACAGCTCAGCGGTCAGTTAAATCAGTAAATAATTGTCAAAAGATGGCGCAAAGCGGAGCTGCCACGGAAAAATCGCCACCTCGGCGAAATCGTCATTTTTCTCAAAACTCAAAATCAAAACCAGCCATAGAATCGTTTTCAAAATGCTACCATTAGAATTACCGCATCACTGGACGTTTCTTTCTGTTAACTCTTTCTTTGCTAATTTAAATATTAAGCCTTTTACACATATATTTACCGAGATACAGCCAATTCAAATATCAAAAATATCATCATGTTTTCTCAACATATTATTAACAAAAATGAGTTGATGAACAAGTAATAATAATTATAATCAGCCTAATAATAAATGGATATTAAAAAATTATGAATTTCTTTCTTCGTCATTTATGTAGACACTTTTTTATATCTTCAAGCCTATAACAGCCTACAATCACTGTGTAGAAAATTTCTCTGTCTACAATGTCATCAGGATGTTGGATATCCACTAGAGTGAGGCCTGCCTGAACCAGGATGTTGGATATCCACTGGAGAGTCCTGCCTGAATCAGGATGTTCAATATCCACTGAAGAAAGTCCTGACAGAATCAGGATGTTGGATATCCACTGGAGAGAATTCTGGTTGAATCAGGATATTCGATATCCACTGGAGAGAGTCCTGCCTGAATCAGGATGTTGGACGTCCACTGGAGAGAGTCCTGCCTGAAACAGGATGTTGCATGTCCACTGGAGAGAGTCCTGCCTGAAACAGGATGTTGGATATCCACTGGAGAGAGTCCTGGTTGAATCAGGATATTCGATATCCACTGGAGAGAGTCCTGCCTGAATCATGATGTTGGATATCCACTGTAGAGAGTCCTGCCTGAATAAGGATTTTGGATATCCACTGGAGAAAGTCCTGCCTGAATCATGATGCTAGATGTCCACTATGAGAATTTGCCTTCATTAATTTAATTTTATTAGATATCTCAGGATGATGGACATCCTACATTATAATCAGGATGTAGAATACCCACGAAGGAATCCGGCGGCTGTAACGAGTAAATAGGAGTCCCACTGAGGAACAACATACCAGAATTATATCAAAGGAAAGCAGATATCCATAGATGCGATGCCTTCTACAATATTCAGAGTGCAGGATATCAACAGCTCTCAGATATGCTTTCATTGTCGTCAGGATCAAGGATATCCAAAAGAATGCTCATAAACAAAGAATAATTGAGTGAATAACTGTTGTTTAAATAAATATATATATATAGCGGTTCAGTATGATGCATCACACAGCTAGCCGGTCATTTTTCGGCAAAAAACCTTTTGTTTTCTTTTGATTTTTAATTACCTTATTTCCTATAGAAACAGAAAATAGTCAATGATTAAATCAAATAATAAAAAACTGACCAAAAGATAGAAACAAGCATGGTGCCTCGGGACATGACGGCTACACAGCTCAGCGGTCAGTTAAATCAGTAAATAATTGTCAAAAGATGGCGCAAAGCGGAGCTGCCACGGAAAAATCGCCACCTCGGCGAAATCGTCATTTTTCTCAAAACTCAAAATCAAAACCAGCCATAGAATCGTTTTCAAAATGCTACCATTAGAATTACCGCATCACTGGACGTTTCTTTCTGTTAACTCTTTCTTTGCTAATTTTAAATATTAAGGCTTTAACACATATATTTACCGAGATACAACCAATTCAAATATCAATCATATCATCATGTTTTCTCAACATATTATTAACAAAAATGAGTTGATGAACAAGTAATAATAATTATAATCAGCCTAATAGTAAATGGATATTTAAAAATTATGAATTTCTTTCTTCGTCATTTATGTAGACACTTTTTTATATCTGCAAGCCTATAGCA
Source organism: Procambarus virginalis (assembly GCA_020271785.1). Taxonomy (NCBI): domain Eukaryota; kingdom Metazoa; phylum Arthropoda; class Malacostraca; order Decapoda; family Cambaridae; genus Procambarus; species Procambarus virginalis. The sequence goes on along the minus strand of WNGS01014983.1, from coordinate 4,246 downwards.
GCCTACAATCACTGTGTAGAAAATTTCTCTGTCTACAATGTCATCAGGATGTTGGATATCCACTAGAGTGAGGCCTGCCTGAACCAGGATGTTGGATATCCACTGGAGAGTCCTGCCTGAATCAGGATGTTCAATATCCACTGAAGAAAGTCCTGACAGAATCAGGATGTTGGATATCCACTGGAGAGAATTCTGGTTGAATCAGGATATTCGATATCCACTGGAGAGAGTCCTGCCTGAATCAGGATGTTGGACGTCCACTGGAGAGAGTCCTGCCTGAAACAGGATGTTGCATGTCCACTGGAGAGAGTCCTGCCTGAAACAGGATGTTGGATATCCACTGGAGAGAGTCCTGGTTGAATCAGGATATTCGATATCCACTGGAGAGAGTCCTGCCTGAATCATGATGTTGGATATCCACTGTAGAGAGTCCTGCCTGAATAAGGATTTTGGATATCCACTGGAGAAAGTCCTGCCTGAATCATGATGCTAGATGTCCACTATGAGAATTTGCCTTCATTAATTTAATTTTATTAGATATCTCAGGATGATGGACATCCTACATTATAATCAGGATGTAGAATACCCACGAAGGAATCCGGCGGCTGTAACGAGTAAATAGGAGTCCCACTGAGGAACAACATACCAGAATTATATCAAAGGAAAGCAGATATCCATAGATGCGATGCCTTCTACAATATTCAGAGTGCAGGATATCAACAGCTCTCAGATATGCTTTCATTGTCGTCAGGATCAAGGATATCCAAAAGAATGCTCATAAACAAGGAATAATTGAGTGAATAACTGTTGTTTAAATAAATATATATATATAGCGGTTCAGTATGATGCATCACACAGCTAGCCGGTCATTTTTCGGCAAAAAACTTTTGTTTTCTTTTGATTTTTAATTACCTTATTTCCTATAGAAACAGAAAATAGTCAATGATTAAATCAAATAATAAAAAACTGACCAAAAGATAGAAACAAGCATGGTGCCTCGGGACATGACGGCTACACAGCTCAGCGGTCAGTTAAATCAGTAAATAATTGTCAAAAGATGGCGCAAAGCGGAGCTGCCACGGAAAAATCGCCACCTCGGCGAAATCGTCATTTTTCTCAAAACTCAAAATCAAAACCAGCCATAGAATCGTTTTCAAAATGCTACCATTAGAATTACCGCATCACTGGACGTTTCTTTCTGTTAACTCTTTCTTTGCTAATTTTAAATATTAAGGCTTTAACACATATATTTACCGAGATACAACCAATTCAAATATCAATCATATCATCATGTTTTCTCAACATATTATTAACAAAAATGAGTTGATGAACAAGTAATAATAATTATAATCAGCCTAATAGTAAATGGATATTAAAAAATTATGAATTTCTTTCTTCGTCATTTATGTAGACACTTTTTTATATCTACAAGCCTATAGCAGCCTACAATCACTGTGTAGAAAATTTCTCTGTCTACAATGTCATCAGGATGTTGGATATCCACTAGAGTGAGGCCTGCCTGAACCAGGATGTTGGATATCCACTGGAGAGTCCTGCCTGAATCAGGATGTTCAATATCCACTGAAGAAAGTCCTGACAGAATCAGGATGTTGGATATCCACTGGAGAGAATTCTGGTTGAATCAGGATATTCGATATCCACTGGAGAGAGTCCTGCCTGAATCAGGATGTTGGACGTCCACTGGAGAGAGTCCTGCCTGAAACAGGATGTTGCATGTCCACTGGAGAGAGTCCTGCCTGAAACAGGATGTTGGATATCCACTGGAGAGAGTCCTGGTTGAATCAGGATATTCGATATCCACTGAGAGAGTCCTGCCTGAATCATGATGTTGGATATCCACTGTAGAGAGTCCTGCCTGAATAAGGATTTTGGATATCCACTGGAGAAAGTCCTGCCTGAATCATGATGCTAGATGTCCACTATGAGAATTTGCCTTCATTAATTTAATTTTATTAGATATCTCAGGATGATGGACATCCTACATTATAATCAGGATGTAGAATACCCACGAAGGAATCCGGCGGCTGTAACGAGTAAATAGGAGTCCCAATGAGGAACAACATACCAGAATTATATCAAAGAAAAGCAGATATCCATAGATGCGATGCCTTCTACAATATTCAGAGTGCAGGATATCAACAGCTCTCAGATATGCTTTCATTGTCGTCAGGATCAAGGATATCCAAAAGAATGCTCATAAACAAGGTGATTGATAATTGATGAAGATAAAGCCACCTAAAAAGTGGCACGGACATGAATAGCCCGTAAGTGGTGGCCCTTTTGAGCCATTACCAGTATCAAGAGATGATACTGGAGATCTGTGGAGGCGCGACTGCACCCTGCGTGACGGGAGATGTCTCCCGGACCAAATGGTGTTTCATAAACTAGGAATAATTGAGTGAATAACTGTTGTTTAAATATATATATATATATATATATATATATATATATATATATATATATATATATATATATATATATATATATATAAAAGTTTGTGAGGGTACCACCTCTGGTGCCAATGTGGGGACCCATAGCCTCGGAGAAGAAAATAAAACGTATTCAGAGGAGACCTTGTGGTTTCTCACTGAACACTAATATTTTCTTCTCCTACCACCCCCATTCTTTTGTATGTACACATATATATTTGCTTTATTTGAACTGTGTTACAAAAAAGGAGTTACATATAGGTTACAAAGATGGTTATCATAGGTTGTCGAGTTCCTCCAGCTCCTCAGATGGCGGGCAGGAACCTGGATGCAGTGCGCATTTTCCCTCTGTATCGCCACGCTGAGGCGCTGGAAAAGAAAGCTGGCAGCTCTAGGGTCCTTGTTGTTTCAATGAGCCTAGAACCCATATATATATATATATATATATATATATATATATATATATATATATATATATATATATATATATATATATATTGATTGATTGATGAAGATTAGCCACCCAAAAGGTGGCACGGGCATGAATAGCCCGTAAGTGGTGGCCCTTTTGAGCCATTACCAGTATCAATAGATGATACTGGAGATCTGTGGAGGTGCAACTGCACCCTGCGTGACGGGAGATGTTTCCCCATATATATATATATATATAGATATATATATATATATATATATATATATATATATATATATATATATATATATATATATATATAATATATCTATATATATATATATATATATATATATATATATATAATATATATATATATATAGCGGTTCAGTATGATACATCACACAGCTAGCCGGTCATTTTTCGGCAAAAAACTTTTGTTTTCTTTTGATTTTTAATTACCTTATTTCCTATAGAAACAGAAAATAGTCAATGATTAAATCAAATATAAAAAACTGACCAAAAGATAGAAACAAGCATGGTGCCTCGGACATGACGGCTACACAGCTCAGCGGTCAGTTAAATCAGTAAATATTGTCAAAAGATGGCGCAAAGCGGAGCTGCCACGGAAAAATCGCCACCTCGGCGAAATCGTCATTTTTCTCAAAACTCAAAATCAAAACCAGCCATAGAATCGTTTTCAAATGCTACCATTAGAATTACCGCATCACTGGACGTTTCTTTCTATAAAGTCTTTCTTTGCTAATTTTAAATATTAAGGCTTTAACACATATATTTACCGAGATACAACCCATTCAATATCAATCATATCATCATGTTTTCTCAACATATTATTAACAAAAATGAGTTGATGAACAATTATAATAATTATAATCGCCTAATAGTAATGGATATTTAAAAATTATGAATTTCTTTCTTCGTCATTTATGTAGACACTTTTTATATCTACAAGCCTATAGCAGCCTACAATCACTGTGTAGAAAATTTCTCTGTCTACAATGTCATCAGGATGTTGGATATCCACTAGAGTGAGGCCTGCCTGAACCAGGATGTTGGATATCCACTGGAGAGTCCTGCCTGAATCAGGATGTTCAATATCCACTGAAGAAAGTCCTGACAGAATCAGGATGTTGGATATCCACTGGAGAGAATTCTGTTGAATCAGGATATTCGATATCCCAGGTGAGAGTCCTGCCTGATCAAGATGTTGACGTCCACTGGAGAGTCCTGCCTGAAACAGGATGTTGCATGTCCACTGGAGAGAGTCCTGCCTGAAACAGGATGTGGATATCCCTGGAGAGAGTCCTGGTTGAATCAGGATATTCGATATCCACTGGAGAGAGTCCTGCCTGAATCATGATGT
>WNGS01014960.1:0-10223 GCA_020271785.1 Procambarus virginalis | reverse complement strand
GTCAGCACAGAAGCCTTCCAGCCACCAGCATGACAGGTAACGCGTTAACCCACTACACCACACTCAGACCCTTAAAAGAAATGGTAATTTTGGGGTATTTCAACACTCCAAGGTCACCACTTCCCAAGAGCACCAGAGTTAGTGAGGGGTCAAATTTACGTTTTTTCATCAAGTCCCTGTTGAATATGGGAATACACTGTGTCTATGCTTCATGCCCAACTCGCCTAAACACGCGAGAGTAGTTATTCAACTATAGAACACTTTCCCACCAGGAGACTCGAACCCTATTCAGCACAGAAGCCTTCCAGCCACCAGCATGACAGGTAACGCGTTAACCCACTACACCACACTCAGACCCTTAAAAGAAATGGTAATTTTGGGGTATTTCAACACTCCAAAGGTCACCACTTCCCAAGAGCACCAGAGTTAGTGAGGGGTCAAATTTACGTTTTTTCATCAAGTCCCTGTTGAATATGGGAATACACTGTGTCTATGCTTCATGCCCAACTCGCCTAAACACGCGAGAGTAGTTATTCAACTATAGAACACTTTCCCACCAGGAGACTCGAACCCTAGTCAGCACAGAAGCCTTCCAGCCACCAGCATGACAGGTAACGCGTTAACCCACTACACCACACTCAGACCCTTAAAAGAAATGGTAATTTTGGGGTATTTCAACACTCCAAAGGTCACCACTTCCCAAGAGCACCAGAGTTAGTGAGGGGTCAAATTTACGTTTTTTCATCAAGTCCCTGTTGAATATGGGAATACACTGTGTCTATGCTTCATGCCCAACTCGCCTAAACACGCGAGAGTAGTTATTCAACTATAGAACACTTTCCCACCAGGAGACTCGAACCCTAGTCAGCACAGAAGCCTTCCAGCCACCAGCATGACAGGTAACGCGTTAACCCACTACACCACACTCAGACCCTTAAAAGAAATGGTAATTTTGGGGTATTTCAACACTCCAAAGGTCACCACTTCCCAAGAGCACCAGAGTTAGTGAGGGGTCAAATTTACGTTTTTTCATCAAGTCCCTGTTGAATATGGGAATACACTGTGTCTATGCTTCATGCCCAACTCGCCTAAACACGCGAGAGTAGTTATTCAACTATAGAACACTTTCCCACCAGGAGACTCGAACCCTAGTCAGCACAGAAGCCTTCCAGCCACCAGCATGACAGGTAACGCGTTAACCCACTACACCACACTCAGACCCTTAAAAGAAATGGTAATTTTGGGTATTTCAACACTCCAAAGGTCACCACTTCCCAAGAGCACCAGAGTTAGTGAGGGGTCAAATTTACGTTTTTCATCAAGTCCCTGTTGAATATGGGAATACACTGTGTCTATGCTTCATGCCCAACTCGCCTAAACACGCGAGAGTAGTTATTCAACTATAGAACACTTTCCCACCAGGAGACTCGAACCCTAGTCAGCACAGAAGCCTTCCAGCCACCAGCATGACAGGTAACGCGTTAACCCACTACACCACACTCAGACCCTTAAAGAAATGGTAATTTTGGGGTATTTCAACACTCCAAAGGTCACCACTTCCCAAGAGCACCAGAGTTAGTGAGGGGTCAAATTTACGTCAAGTCGTCAATTTACGATTAAAGTCAAATCAAAAAAATACCCCAAAATTACCAATTCTTTTAAGGGTCTGAGTGTGGTGTAGTGGGTTAACGCGTTACCTGTCATGCTGGTGGCTGGAAGGCTTCTGTGCTGACTAGGGTTCGAGTCTCCTGGTGGGAAAGTGTTCTATAGTTGAATAACTACTCTCGCGTGTTTAGGCGAGTTGGGCATATGTATATATATATATATATGTATATATATATATATATAATATATATATATACATATATATATATATATGTATATATATATATCTATATATATATGTATATATATATATATAGAAATCATTGATAGATACAGCGACAACAGGCGGCTTGACATCTGCGAGGCACTACACATCAAGAAGTCAACACCAGCAATCAACAGCCAATTAACGCACAACTATATTCTACCTACTTCAAGACTCCGCTCCAATATAGAAACATCAAGAAATACGGGCCAATAGGCCTTCTGCAGTTACAGATCTATTCTTCCCTTTAGCTTATACCCATTGTTTCGTGTTCTGTGTTTGTTCTCACCTCACCCCAAACCATTGTAACATGTCACCTCACCCAAATGCAGGTATAAAAAAGAAAAGCTGTTTAAACTCTGTTCAGTTATAGTTGTTCTGTGTGTGTGTAACTAAAGTCTTTGAAAATGTAATAAGTTTTACGAAACGCGCTCGAGTGTCGCGTCAGACTAAGAAATAAAGAATGAATTTTGGAGAATTGATTTTTCATTTACCGTCATCAGTAAAAACAAACATAAGGAAAATTGAGAAAATTCGTGTTAGAATTATTAATCTTACTTTTTCGGTCATATGATCTCAGCCTGCAGGAGAAACGAGTCTCACCCTTTGAGAGTTATTCAGCAAGCCTGACCTAACTGGAAGGTCCAGAAATTATAGAGGCGATAACACAGATGTAAAATAGTGTGTTGCATTTATATAAAAGTTTGAGATTATGGGCAATGGACTAGAAAAACAGATAAATGACTTGTTGGAAGATGTGGACAAGTTACTGGAGGCGTGAGGCTCGCTTGTGGAGGGCGATGACCTCACTTGAGGCCAGACATCGCAGGGGAGAGGCCGCGCTTCGTCGAGCTCCCGCCAGAAGGGACCCCTAGCGATATTATCTCCAAGAGAAGAGAAGGTGCAGACGTTCCAGCTGTTGAGTCGAGCTGAGGACGTGTGGTCTCAAGTCCTGGACGGCGAGGAGAGAGTATTAAGCCGCCCAGAGACAGTTTTGTGGGCTGTGACAAGCGCCCTGGTCAGACGTTGTCAGAGGGAGAAGCGCCCTCGACCAGATAATCTGTGGTAAGCCCGATTTAAGCCAGTTCATAGTGTTTGCTTGTAGTTGGTCGTGTGCCCAGCGACAGTAGCGATGTTTACTTTCAAATTAGAAATGTTTTGGTATGGCAGAAAGCCTAAAATAAGAGAGTGAAGTGGGAGGAGCGCTGAGCGACGTCCGTCTTCTCTGAGCGCTGGCGGGCAACTGAAGGAGCCCGGCTCCTGAGGGAGGAGGCCCCTCCCAGCGTGAGTGAGGCTCGCCCAGCGAGGTGGCGCATGGACTCGCCCACAGGGGAGTCCACTCTCATTAAATGTAGAGGACAGATAGAGATTGGAGACAAAGATGTTGTATGATTAATTTTGTTTATGTGTTAAAAAGGGAAACAATTTATTGGAATGCAAATGGGTTGCAGGTTTGTCTTTGGGGAAGAAGTTGCTGAGGACTTGGAAGCCAGCACAGAGGGAGTGGTTGATGAGACTCCAAGGCAGGGGAGGAGAGGACCCCGAGCTATGAAGAAGCAGTGAGGAGGAGTGTCACGTGCTTCTGCAGAGGTGGTGAAGTGCCACAGTTATTCGAGGAAATTTATGGTGCAGCAGCCAGGAGAGCTGTGGATGACCCTAGTAGGAGTAGGGAGGCACCATAGTTGTTCAAGGAATCTTCATGGTAGCAGCCTGGAGGAGCTGCAGAGGATCCTGGTGTTTAAGCCCTGAGGAACCTGAAGTTGTCAGGGTAGTGAAATAGTTCTAACTGATCACTTGTATGGAGGTGAGAGTGTTTGTCATTAGCGTGAACGACGCAGTGAGAGGTGAGTGATCGTTTGCATTTATGTGCCAAGAAGTGTATATTGAAGTTTAGAGCTACAGACGTAGGCAGGAGTACCTACAGATATATATGTATTCTAAGACTGATAGAATGGTCGATTGATTCGTTGTGTGGCACGGATCATTTATACTGATATATATATATGTATGTTATTGCTTTCAAATGCTGATTTGCCTTATATGTGTTTATAGGTATATATATATGTATACATTCTCTTGATGGTAGTGTAACATTATATTGTAAGACTTAATCTACTTGAGGAGGTTGATAATACCAAGAGATAGGATACCACTTAGCAAGCTGAGGATAGAGTTCTGATGGTGTTGGAGTGCAACCTGATTATAATAGTACGGAGTATAGGATTCATCATTATTATTATATGTATGCGTGTATTGTTATGTACTTCGTCCAGTAAATGTATTCAAATTTGCTGGTGTTTGCACTTGTCCCAGTGAGGCTTCCCAGGAAATAGTAAAGAAGGAGAGAGAGAGCAAGAAACAGGAACCACTGCTGTGGACAGGGTAAGACAGAAGTCTAGGAAGATAAAGGGGATTGAGGAGGTCATATTCCATAAGGAGAGAGTGGGGAGTCACAGCGGCTCAAGTGGGTGTGTGCACGTGACAACAAGGCTGCGTGTTGGAGCCGCATCCCCTAAACGTGTGACGTTGAGCCCCTCTCCAAGAGCCAGAAGTGCCTAGTGTGATCTCCTAGTGAAATATGAGCATTTGTCGAGTTGTGGGTTGGGTGGTCCGTCAGCGGTAACACCACCAAATCCACCATCGCGACAATATATATATATATATATTATATATATATATATATATATATATATATATATATATATATATATATATATATGTATATATATATATATATAAATATATATATATACATATATATATATATGTATATATATATATATATCTATATATATATGTATATATATATAGAAATCATTGATAGATACAGCGACAACAGGCGGCTTGACATCTGCGAGGCACTACACATCAAGAAGTCAACACCAGCAATCAACAGCCAATTAACGCACAACTATATTCTACCTACTTCAAGACTCCGCTCCAATATAGAAACATCAAGAAATACGGGCCAATAGGCCTTCTGCAGTTACAGATCTATTCTTCCCTTTAGCTTATACCCATTGTTTCGTGTTCTGTGTTTGTTCTCACCTCACCCCAAACCATTGTAACATGTCACCTCACCCAAATGCAGGTATAAAAAAGAAAAGCTGTTTAAACTCTGTTCAGTTATAGTTGTTCTGTGTGTGTGTAACTAAAGTCTTTGAAAATGTAATAAGTTTTACGAAACGCGCTCGAGTGTCGCGTCAGACTAAGAAATAAAGAATGAATTTTGGAGAATTGATTTTTCATTTACCGTCATCAGTAAAAACAAACATAAGGAAAATTGAGAAAATTCGTGTTAGAATTATTAATCTTACTTTTTCGGTCATATTTAATAACATTATATATATATATATATATATATATATATATATATATATATATATATATATATATATATATATATATATATATATTATATATATATATATATATATATATATATATATATATATATATAATATATATTGGTATATTTTGGTAGCAGTCTTTCCTGTAGACATATATTATTAAATATGACCAAAAAAGTAAGATATAATATATATATATATATATATATATATATATATATATATATATATATATATATATAATATATATATATATATATTATTAATCTTACTTTTTTGGTCATATTTAATAATATATGTCTACAGGAAAGACTGCTACCAAAATATATATATATATATATATATATATATATATATATATATATAATATATATATATATATATATATATATATATATATATATATATATTTATATATATATATATATGTCGTACCTAGTAGCCAGAACGCACTTCTCAGCCTACTATGCAAGGCCTGATTTGCCTAATAAGCCAAGTTTTCATGAATTAATATATTTTCTCTAATTTTTGTCTATGAAATGATAAAGCTACCCATTCATTATGTATGAGGGCAATTTTTTTTATTGGAGTTAAAATTAACGTAGTTATATGACCGAACCTAACCAACCCTACCTAACCTAACCTAACCTATCTTTATAGGTTAGGTTAGGTTAGGTAGCCGAAAAAGTTAGGTTAGGTTAGGTTAGGTAGGTTAGGTAGTCGAAAAACAATTAATTCGCGAAAACTTGGCTTATTAGGCAAATCGGGCGTTGCATAGTAGGCTGAGAATTGCGTTCTGGCTACTAGGTACGACTTATATATATATATATATATATATATATACATATATATATATATATATATATATATATATATATATATATATATATATATATATCATTGCTTCTAACACGAATTTTCTCTATTTTCCTTATGTTTCTTTTTACTAGTGACGGTAAATGAAAAATCAATTCTCCAAAATTCATTTTTATTCCTAATCTGACGCGACACTTGAGCGCGTTTCGTAAAACTTATTACATTTTCAAAGACTTTAGTTTATCTACACACAACTTATGTCTGAAACAACATTGGCTCTTATACCTGCATTTGGGTGAGGTGATGTAATACAATAGTGGGGTGAAAAACAAACTTTCAACAAAACACAGAACATGGAATACGGGGTATAGATTTGCAGAAGTTGGTACAAATAGAACTGCAGAAGGCCTATTGGCCCATATTTCTTGATGTTTCTATATTGGAGCGGAGTCTTGAAGTGGGTAGAATATAGTTGTGCATTAATTGGCTGTTGATTGCTGGTGTTGACTTCTTGATGTGTAGTGCCTCGCAGATGTCAAGCCACCTGCTGTCGCTGTATCTATCAATGATTTCTGTGTTGTTTGTTAAGATTTCTCTGGTGATGGTTTGGTTGTGGGAAGAGAATATATGTTCCTTAATGGAGCCCTGTTGCTTATGCATCGTTAAACGCCTGGAAAGAGATGTTGTTGTCTTGCCTATATACTGAGTTTTTTTAGGCTTACAGTCCCCAAGAGGGCATTTGAAGGCATAGACGACGTTTGTCTCTTTTAGAGCGTTCTGCTCCGTGTCTGGAGAGTTTCTCATGAGTAGGTTGGCCGTTTTTTTTGGTTTTATAGTAAATCGTTAGTTGTATCTTCTGATTTTTGTCTGTAGGGATAACATTTCTATTAACAATATCTTTCAGGACCCTTTCCTCCGTTTTATGAGCTGTGGAGAAGAAGTTCCTGTAAAATAGTCTAATAGGGGGTATAGGTGTTGTATTAGTTGTCTCTTCAGAGGTTGCATGGCGTTTCACTTTCCTTCTTATGATGTCTTCAATGAAACCATTGGAGAAGCCGTTGTTGACTAGGACCTGCCTTACCCTACAGAGTTCTTCGTCGACTTGCTTCCATTCTGAGCTGTGGCTGAGAGCACGGTCGACATAAGAGTTAACAACACTCCTCTTTTACCTGTCTGGGCAGTCACTGTTGAGGATCGATCTCGGGTGGAGGCTGAAACAAATGGGGCAGAGTTTCTTTCACCCTGATGCTCCTGTTACCTAGCAGTAAATAGGTACCTGGGCATTAGACAGCTGCTACAAGCTGCTTCCTGGGGGTGTGTAGTGAAAAGGGGGCCTTGTCGAGGACGGGGACGCTAAGCCACAAAATCATCTCAAGATACATCTTTTGAATTTAAAAACCACTTCAAATTAATTGATGGTTCTTTTTTACACTGCCAGTATTGACTGACATGTCTGTTGACTGGTCAGGTCCTGGAAGACCCTATGGTGCTGCTGCTATTCTGTGGCATAAAAATATGCAATGTAAAATTGAGGTTGTCAATACTGTATCAGGGCTCACTCCTGCTATTCTTGTCTCCTATGGTGCTCGGCAGTATTTGATTACGTGCGTGTATATGCATTGTTTCGCAAATAATATTAACTGTGCACATGAGTATGGAAATGAATAATCATAAATATATCAATTGACTAATTTGTATCATAATGCTGAACTCATGGATGGTAAGTGATTTTTAACACTGATTTTTCCTGCCGAGATGAATACTTAAATTTGTTTAATGCATTCATGGATGCTGAAAAATTACATAATCCTGCTGTTAATGATTAATTTAATATTAACTATAGCTATAGTTAACGCTTTATGTCATGAGATGGGTATGGAAGGTCTCATATTGATAATTTTTTCATTGATACCCCCTCCCTATCTGGCCCGTTGTTGCCGTGAGGGGGCTTGGTGGGCGGCTGCTGGAGTGTTATGCTCCATGGGGCAGTCCTTTGTCTTTTTGTAGCTTTTTTTTAACTTCTTTAAAATGCGCGCCTTTACGTCGCGAACAATTTGATACCAAAATGAAAGATGTAACACAAAAATTTATGTCAGAACACTGGAAAGATATAAATAATTTTGTGATGATGAGCTTCCAGAATTAAAATATTTGTTAAAATTCCAGTTATTGCTCTATTATTATGGGACTAGTTTTAAAATACGCGCCTTTTTATTGCGAACAATTTGACACCAAAATGAAAGATGTAACACAAAAATTGATGTTATCAAACTGAACGAGTATACACATTAGATTGCAGTGTACAAATTGGTGCTCGTTCACGGGTAACTTTAGGTTTTTCTTCGGGGAGGCACTCCAAACTTTTGTACATTATATTCATACACATCTGTAGGGAATTTAATTGCAAACACAATGATACCAAAATGAGCGACATAGCACGAGAATTAGGGTGAGAAAAATGGAACGAGTATGCACATTTTACTGATTTTGTGCGCTCACGGGTAACTTTTGCCTACTTTAGGCTTTGCTGTTGGGAGTCACGCCAGGCTTTTGGACATTATATTTATACACACCTGTAGGGAATTTAATTGCGAACACAATGATACCAAAACAAGTGACGTAGCACGAGAATTAAGGTAAGACAGCTGAAACGAGTATACACATTTAGGTGTCACCGCGCGCTTACCCCGCATGTCGGGTGCATGACCCCTAAGTTTACTGCGCGCCTGTCCAGTGACCGATAGTGTTAAGGTGGTGTTTGTGGGGCATATACTCACAACGCACCCCTATGGGGCCCCGGCAAGATCGGCAACATATTTGTTGGTGGGTGTCCTTTCCTCTAATTGTGGCTCTGTGGTGGGTGTGGGGCACATTCATGAATGAGTCTTTCCTCTCTTATTTATGTCAAAATGTGTTCCTCTTGTACCTTCTCACACTCGTGAGGGGTGGACGACCAAGCCACTGAGTCGGACTGTGTTGGAAGACCGAGCTCTGTACCCCCGCTGCACTGGACCTCGACCTTGCTCCTTCTTTGACCCTCCTGACTACTCCCCTTGGCTCCCCTCTCTCCTCTGTTGTTGGGTCGAGCCACAATCCCCCAGTGGTAACCATTTCATCCCCTGGCACGGCTCAGTCTCTTATTGTGACTACTGAGCCTTTTAACCCCTCTTTGGGGGTTCTCAATGTCGTCCATGCCATGGCCCCACTCGCTCGATTCCTTCCTGTACTAATGCGTACCAAGCCTTGTTTGGTTCTGCTTCGTGGGCCAAATACTTTGATCTCCTCCCTCTGTATTCTACACCTCCGACGATTTCTCCCTCCATAGGCTCCTTGTTGATTTAGTAGATGCCTCTTACTTTAAACCCCACCCATCTCGGTACCCATGTCATTGCTGCTCCTTCTCAGGATGCAGCCACCCGCTTGGTCGCCTTATCCTGCCTTGGCGAGACCCCTGTTCAGGTCTCCAAGAACGCTCGGTTGAATGCCAGTGTTGGCACTGTTCTCCTGCCACCTCACTTTACTCGTCTCCCTCGTGGTCATCACCATCAGTCCCTTCAGGTTGTGAAGATTACCTTTGATGGTTGGACCCTTCTGCCCTCTGTCATTCTTGCTGGTGCCAGGTGCTCCGTCCAGGAGTACATTCCCTCTCCTCGGCTCTGTAATAAGTGCTGGAGGTTTGGCATGGTGCCTTCTGATGCTCCAGTACTCTCTCTGTCCCTTGTGTGGGAACAAAGGTCACTCTAAGTCGGATGCACTTCTCCCCGGCTTGCTGCTTCAATTGCGGTGAGGCCCACCCTACCTTCTCCCGCGTGTGTGTACATTACAAACTTGAGGCAGCTGTCCTAAACTTGAAGCATTGGAACGTTTGTCTTTTCCTGAGCGAGGCGCCAAGTTCGCCTGTCTCCCCACCTTTCGCTGGTGTCTCTTATGCTCGCGTGTTGCGCTCTTCCGCTCCTCGTTCCTCTCTCACTTCTCACAACCGTTTCAAGGCCTTAGACCCAACACGCACACCGCCTCCTTCTCAGTTCCTTTAAGTTCTGTCTCAAAGGGTCCCTCTCATGTTCTCTGTCTAGGGTTCCCCTTGCTACCCAAACTGCCTTGTCTCCTGTGTCTTCCTCCTCATCTCCATCCGATCCTCCTTCCCATCCTTCTCCTTCGTCTCTTAGCTCTCCACGCCGGCTGTCTGT
>WNGS01014958.1:0-10489 GCA_020271785.1 Procambarus virginalis | reverse complement strand
GCTGCAGCCTATTTAGTCAATAGTGCACAATCAATTTTACTCACATCTAAAGCAAGAGTTGCTCCAATCAAGAGAGATCTTTACCCAAATGGAGTTACTGCATTGCTAGTGGGAGTAAGATTGGCTCATTGCCTGACCAAGACACTCAATAATATTCACTTTGGTGAGATCGTAGTGCGGTCAGACAATGAGGCAGTCTTACAATGGTAAGAAATAACAATAATACTCCCTACGTTAGTAATCGTGTTAGGGAAATTCATGAATATCTGCTGGATAAATTCAGACATGTCCTCACTAAGGACAATCCTGCAGATTACTTATCAAGAGGTTTAACATTTAATCAGTTCGCAAGTCTTCGATGTGGTTGAATGGACCTTCATGGCTTGTTAGTGGTCAGTGGCCCAAACAGAAACCACAAGTCATAGTGACCATATCACTAGTCCCATGAAAGACCCAGAACCTCATCGAATCTCAGCTATTAATCCTTACAATTATTCTAACTTGAGTAAGTTATAAGATGATGTGTTGTCTGTATATAGCTGAGATAGTCTTGGTAGTAAGGTTGATGTAAAGTCATTCCTGGTTACTGACTTTAATACTTATAAACGATTACATGACTATGGCTCCCAAGCTTGGCAGGCGTCCTGTGCTCTCTGTTTTACCTCCTCTAGTGGCGTCCAGCCGCGCGCACATAGAAAACGGATGGTACCATTTTCTGTGAACATGACATCCCTCCTTTTCTTTAAAAAGAATGAATACAGGATGTCTACCATGCTTGTAGCACAAAGCAAAGTTATTGACACAAAGTAAGTTATTAACATATCAAGAGATATTGCATACATTTAACATTAATTAACACACAAAGAATTTAAACAATCTTTACCACAAAGGATTTCAATGTTAAAATACATATGCAATGTTAAACAAACATGAAAGAAACTGTAATACAAAGTTACAAAATATTGAATGAGAGATCTGCATTATTCAAACAATATTAAATTTAGTTCAGCATAACAAGTAAATACTTTGCATTACATACACATAACACAATTATCATCATATCGTGTAGGGCGTTTAACATGACGTTTTGGACGAGAGTCCTTAAATACAAGAATATCCCTCGATGAATTGTTTATCGAGTTATAACTCATTTTTTCTTTTTCTTTTGCACGACTTTGCACTTCATCATTTTCTACACTATTTGGAATCACTTTGAAATAAGCCATATTACGTGTTATACTATGATCTCTATTACTCGCTGTTACCATAGTTCCTTTTACACTAATCACTTTATATGGTTTTGTATCATACGGCATATCTAGCTTTCCCTCTTTTTTCTTTTTAACGAGAACAGTATCTCCAACCTTTATGAATTGTTCCTTTGCACGTTGATCATGAGCAATTTTCATTTTGCCCTTCGCTAGTGCATCCTTCTGAGCGAGACGTTTATCCGTTACCTTGGCTGGCATGACAGGTAGTGCGATCCTCATAGGACGTCCAAATAAAAGTTCGCCAGGCGACTTGCCCAGTGTTCCATGCGGTGTTGCACGGTAGTTCCTGAGAAAAGCATACATAGCTTGTTTCCAGGATCGTCCTTCGGCATGAGCACAGCGTACAGCTTTCATGAGAGGTTGCATGAATCTCTCGACTTCTCCATTTGCTTGAGGATGTAGTGGCATCACACGGCGGTGTTTGAATCCAATATGCTCAGCAAAGTTGACAAAGTCTTGTCCATTAAATGGCGGTCCATTGTCCGTCTTGACAACTTCAGGAATGCCAAAGTTTGAAAAGATCTTGTCGAGTTTCGGGATGACAGCCTTTGCAGATGTGGAAGTGATGATTTCTACTTCTGGATAACGTGAGTGATCATCAATGACTACCATCAAGTACTCTCCAGTTGGTAGCGGTCCACAGAAATCCATCGATACTTCCATCCATGGTGCAGCAGGTAGTGGTGAAGGTTGTAGAGGTGTGGTCTTGAAGTATCCACTGCAGCTTGGCAAGGGACACAGGCATCATGCATGTCCTTAGCTTGACGATCAATGCCAGGAAACCACACCTTTTCTCGTAGCAGCTGTTTGGTCCTTACAAGACCTTGGTGTCCTTGATGTGCAAGCTTCAGAGCACGTTGCTGGAGAACAGCTGGAATGACGATACGAGTACCTCGCAGCACGGTGTCGCGTTGTTGCGTAACACTTAATTCTGTCTGGATGCGTTCAAGTGCTTTGAATGCATCTTGGTCAACTCCTGAGGGTGGGATGCGTGGAAACTTTTTCTTAGTCAATGCATCCACTGTTGCTTGCAGAGTTGGGTCCTCTAGGGTTGCAGTACGGATTTCATCAAGAGTGAGAGCCTTAGGGACTGCATCACAGGTTACAGAGTGTACATATTCCTCGGCAACTTGCTGATGCTTGGTGATGGTGAAACTGTTGGCAGGATGTCGACTGATGTAATCAGCGGGATTGCCTGCACCTGGCTTGTATTTCACCGTAAAGTTGTATGGTTGCAGACGAAGAGCCCATCTCTCAATGCGAGCTGGTGGTTTGGACTTTGGATTATTGAAGATGGTCTCCAACGGTTTGTGGTCAGTGACTATCGTGGTAAAGGGTGCACCAAGCAGATACACATGAAGTGTTCACAGCCCCATACAAGAGCAAGAGCTTCCTTCTCTGTCTGACTGTATCGTTGCTCAACATCTGTGAGAGAACGGCTGGCGTAGGCAATTACTACTCTTGAATCTGGTTGACCAGGTTTGTGTTGGGCTAACACAGCACCTAAACCAACAGGACTAGCATCCACCGTTAACTCAGTGTCCATTGATGGATCAAAGTATGCAGCAGTCGCATTTTCTACTAGTGCATCTTTCACAGCATCAAATGCATTTTGCTCGACATCGCTCCAGTACCATGATGCATTTTTCTTCAGGAGCTCACGTAGAGGCTTCGTAATGGTAGCAAAATCTGGAATGAAGCGAGAACAGTAGTTTGCCATTCCCAGAAAACTATGTACTTCAGTGGATGTTGAAGGAGGTGCAGCATTCTTGATATCTGCAACTTTCTTAGGATCTGGAGATAGACCTTTGTCACTAAGTACATGTCCAAAGAATTCAATTTTATGTTGATTGAACTCACACTTTGCTCGGCTTAGCGTCAAATTCTTTTCTCGTAAGCGTTGCAATGTTGCACGAAGAGCTTTGTCGTGTTCAGCTTGGGTACGGCCATAAACAATGATGTCATCAGACATGTTGTCAGCATTAGGTATATCTTGCAATACCTGGCTGATGATGTGCTGGAATACTTCAGCAGCACTGTTAATACCAAAACTCAGGCGCTTGTACCTATACAGACCTCGATGTGTCGTAAACGTTGTGATGAATCGACTCTCATCATCAAGTTCAAGCTGATGATAGCCCTTGTTTAAATCTAACTTGCTGAATACAGTTGCACCATTCAAGCGGTATATCATATCATCTACAGTGGGTGTAGGATGGCGTTCACGCATTATTGCCTTGTTGGGAACACGCATGTCTACACAAATGCGTATCTCATCTGGATTCTTCGGCTTTGGTGGAGTGACAATTGGGCTTACCCATGGTGTTGGGCCTGTTACCGGTTCAATGATATCTAGTTCTATCAGCCTATCCAGTTCGGCATCGACTTTCTTGCGAGTATGGAATGGTTGTCGGCGATGTGGTTGGGCAACTGGAATTACATCTGGGTTGATATGCAGATGTACCTTGCTATCAGTATAACAACCTATGGATTTAAACCGATCAGAAAATTCAGCAACAATAGCATCAACATTGTTTGCAGATTCCACTGCTACAGCATTAGAAAGCTGAAGTAGCCCCAATTTGGTTGAAGTCTTGTAACTGAGTAAAGACTCCTTTGCATTCCTAACAACATGGAATGTAGTAATGAGCATTGCATTCTTTGACTTAATCTCTGCAGTGAAAGTTCCAATCACTGGTAAGGCTACCTTTGAAGCATAGGCAGTGGCTTTGCCATTGTATTTTCAAGCTTTGGAACTGTTTTTTAAATTTCTCATAGTGGCACTCAGCAATGGTGTCAATGTTTGATCCAGTGTCAATGAGAATTTTGAGACAAATGCCAGCAATGTATACTATAGTCTCTGGGTTGTTTGGAAGATCATTCCATTTTGTGATTGATTGTACTCCATAAATATAATCACATTCACTGTCATCTGAGACTGGTTGTAATGAAATGTTGTCTTGTATATTATTAACATTCTTGATTTGAGGTGCAATATTGTGTTTGCCACCTCGACTCCTATGACTTGATCCTCGTACATTGCTTTTATTTATTGATTGTGGTTTCTTTAGTGCGGAACGACACATAGCACCAAAATGATTTAGTTTTCTACACTCATAGCACTTCTTACCTTGTGCAGGACAAACATTATCTTGGTGTGGGTAGTCTCCTCCACAATTGTAACATTTATTGTTGACACCTCTGATGTGAGTCGTTGTGACTGCTTGAGTCTTGTTCCATGACTCCAGTTGTGATGTGGTTCTCGGCTCAATTTAATGTTAGGTTTGGCATGATATCTTCTATATCATGGTGTACTCCCTGAACCTTACATACTTCATGACTGTTAGTAACAGTGGCAGAACCGTTGTTGGCACTGCACTCCATGGCACGAGCATCACGTGCAGCATCTTCCATTCGACGAGCCATATCCAGTATCTTGTTAAGAGAACTTTCATCATCAACAAGTTCTAGAGCTCTTCGACGAAGACGTGTAGATGTGCATGTTTCAATTATTTGCTGTTTGATTTCTTTGTCAACATCAGCAAACTCACAGTGGGCTGCTAAACCCTGCAGACGTGTATGGTATTGATCAACAGTTTCATTAGAGAGTTGTTTTGCTCTCCTGAAATGCATAATTTCCATAGCAGTATTTTGCCTTGGTTTGAAATGCTCAGTTAATTTGGCCTTGGCAGTGTCATAATCTTTGGCACCACCAGTATCTTTCAGTGTATCAAAGATATCACAAACTCTATCACCTGCATAATGAAGCAGAAAGGCACGCTTTCTTTCAGCACTTTTGATGTCAGAAACTATCAACAAATTTTCAAACCTTTTAAGCCATTTGACCCACCTCTGTGACAGGTTTGTCTGGTCACAGTCAGGATCAAATGCAGGAAACTGAGGTATATTTGCCATTTTTACTGAATAAATTTAAACTTATCACTTAAAATGTTCCTCAGAATATATAACACTTACTGCACTGTATATGTTATTTAAGAATTCACTGTAATTACTTTAATTTTGCAAAGCACACAAGCATTTTAATGCAAAAGTTCACAACAGTGCACAACACAGCAGCAACTGACTTCTTACCTAGCCCTTGTGTACATGTGTTGTTCCTACTCACAGCAACACAGCAGTTGTTAGCAGTTGGTACAGCAGTTGTCAGCAGTTGGTACAGCAGTTGGCAGCAGTTGGCCACAGCGTGAAGAATTTTGTAGCACGGAGCGTCGTTTCGTAACCAAACATCGGGTTTTGTACACTGCATCAAAGCGTCGTTTCGTACACAGCGTCGGCACACATTCGCAGATTCCTCTATTCACAGCTTGTCAGCACAGCTTGGGTAGCACACAGCATTGGCCAGCACACAGCAACGGCCAGCACACAGCAACGGTCAGCACACAGCAACGGTCAGCACAAAGCATGGGGTATGGTGCTCACAGCTTCTCTTTCCTCCTCCGGGCGCGTGAGGCAGCATGCTTCTTCCTTGTGTTTTGTTGAACAAAATACCTGCGTTCCCAGTTCATCCTCGTCGCCAGTGTGGTTCTGTATATAGCTGAGATAGTCTTGGTAGTAAGGTTGATGTAAAGTCATTCCTGGTTACTGACTTTAATACTTATAAACGATTACATGACTATGGCTCCCAAGCTTGGCAGGCGTCCTGTGCGCTCTTGTTTACCTCCTCTAGTGGCGTCCAGCCGCCGCACATAGAAAACGGATGGTACCATTTTCTGTGAACATGACAGTGACAGCACATGTGTTTGACTTTCTTGCTAAATAGGATCAAGCATAAGTTTCCCAATCCTATCATCTACTGGATCAAACGTGCACAACAAGAGACATATGGAAGTGAATATGAAAATCTTCCAGATAAATTAACCAAGTCTCTAGATGAATATGTGAATATGAAAATCTTCCAGATAAATTAACCAAGTCTCTAGATATCTGGTATGATACCAACACTCATAATATATTAAGGTGTGGAGGACGTTTGCTTCATGCAAAAATTGATTTGGACACAAAGAATCCAATCCTTCTACCACGTCACCACATTATTACAAAACTTCTAGTTTTACATCACCATCAATATGGTACTTTGCATGGTGGAGTGTTAGACACTCTCACCGACCTCAGACAGAAATATTGGCTTCCTCAAGGTCGTCAAACTGTCAAATCAATCATTAAGTTCTGTATAATCTGCAAACGCTACGATGCCGAGTATGTCCTTACCCAGGACCTCCACCACTCCCTAAAGAGAGAGTAGTTCATCTTCGTCCGTTTGAGACCACTGGTGTCGATTACACAGGAGCCTTGCTTCTCACTGGCAATCCAGATAAGATACCAGTGAAAGCTTATATTTGCCTCTTCACATGTGCTACTACACGAGGCGTACATCTAGAAGTGACTTCTGACATGAGTGCTGAAGCCTTCATCCAAGCTTTTCGTAGATTTGCAGCTCGCAGATCCTGTCCCAAACTCATGATATCTGATAATGGCTCAAATTTTGTGGCAGGAGAAGCCTGCTTACGAGAGATATGGAATCATCCAGAAGTGCAGTCTGTCATGCAGAGACGACAATGCCACTGGAAATTTATTGCTCCCAGAGCCCCCTGGCAAGGTGGGTTCTATGAACGTATGATAGGGACTGTCAAGAAGTGTTTAAGGAAGACCTTGCATCGACAGAAAATTAGTTACTCAGAAGCTCCAAACACTCGTCGTGGAAATTGAGGCGCAAGTCAACAATCGCCCATTAACTTACCTATCAGATGATTTCTCACAGAGAGAGCCTCTGAGTCCCTCGCATTTAATACATGGAGGCCTGCTGAGCCCTCTGATACCTTTGGCAGAAGAGGACCCCGTCGATCCTTCCTATGTAACCAGGAGTGACTTAGTACAAAGTTACCAACATCTCTCGAGAGTAATTGAAAGGTGGAATGAGGTGTGGACTCGAGAGTACCTCACCGCTCTACGAGAGTACCACTATGGAGCTTCGTGCCCCTATAATAAAGTACAACTTAAACCAGGAGACCTAGTACTAGTTGACAGTGATGGACCAAGGTCAGAATGGCCTATAGGCAAAATTGTTGCTTCCACCCAGATCACCAAGGCATCCTGAGAGTAGTACGAGTTTTGTGCGAGGCACTACTACCCTAAAGACATTAGAGAAGTTGGTACCTCTCGAATTAGCAGAACAGAGTGTTTATCAGAACCAGCTTCACCAACAGTTTCCGAGGACAACAATTCTGATCCACCGAGCACACGCCCCACTAGAGCAGCTGCTCAACAATGTAAAAGGAAACTACAAGCCTATTATAGCTCTGACTAAGAGCAAATAATTTTTCATCCTATTTGAGATCATGATGATACTGTGTTGTGATGTCTAGTAACCAATCAGCTACAAGTCACAATGACCCAGACATTCACCTCACAGTAGATTCTCTGTTACTTAAATTGTATGATTTAATCATTAACTTGTGTAAGCTATTAATTATGACATTGAATTTCATGTCTTAAATTCTTGTATGTCCTTGACAATTACGGGACATCCGTTATGTGTGTACTACATACTAACCTTAATACTAACTTCAGGATAGGTACGTCAGTACTCAACATGACACTGCGACCCGAGGTTTCTCCCCCCGGAGTTATGTTGGAAATTTCCAACACTTATCATCTACTATTGTGTTATAATAACTCATCATCACCTTACTAATTGCAGTAGTTCTTAATACCACTAACAGTAGTGTTAATATAATTAATCTGAGCCTATTGCTGATAATAGACTCCTGATCATGTAAAATCGAGAGTTATTAATTGAAATTATTTCAACAGTTTTTATTCTGTTACGATCGAATGTTCTGGAGAGTATAAATATTATCTCCATTTCTCGCTAGAGATCATTTATCGAGAATATGATAATTATTAAATCCCTATAATTGCAACCCAGTTCATATTACCGTATTTCATACATAATTGCGCGGAAAAGAATAATTCGTGATTAATAATTTCTGTGATGAATGCGAGAGCGGGTTGGGGAAGGCGGCGACGCCATTACTCAGGAAGGCTTGGTCACGAGGCAGCGTTGACGAGACACATGGTGGCGTCTGGGAATTCTTATCGACAAGAATTACGTTGATACCCAGTTAACAAGTGACTATTACTTGTCTATGTGTTCTCTAGTGCCTCGTCAGTTAATAACGCGTCAACAATGAAGCCAGGACTCGTAATTACATGTGTGAGATTTTTCTCTACGCCTACCTCCCTTAGGAGGTGGACTACAAGTTTAAAGGCTGCTCTTGGCAGTTAAGCATGAGTCCAGTAGAAAAGGAGAAGCGGGAGCAAACCGCAGGCTTCCACCAGCAGGGTGAAAACCTGTCCACAATAGGCCGCTGGTTCCTCCTAGTTAAACATGACGTTAAAACCAATAAAGGGTAACCGACGGGTTCTCACAATCAATTTTTATATTTGTTGTGTGGCGCTATGAATTGGAATTCGAATTCCCAAGAGCGCAGCCGTCATATCAAAGATTTAAAACAACAATATCAAATATATATCAGAACAATGGGAGTGGTACAGAATAGTTGAAGGTTGACATCAAAGACTGTTAACAAATAACAATTTATTATAACAAGAGACTAGACTACTACATTAAACACAAAAGAATGTCAATGACGTTACTCGAACATAAGCGTGCCCACAGAGGAATCAACACGCAAGCAAGAACTAACAGATCTATAATCACAATTAACAAAATGACACAGTGAGTTCTGGAACACGTCTCCAGTAACCTCCTAACTGTTCTACGCCTCAGTGCAGTCTACACTGCAATAGCGGTTGCAATGCAATCAAATCAGTAGCCTTTCAATGACATCAATAACTAATGGGTCACTGGCAACTCCAGCACCCTTCCTCAAATTAATCTTTACGTTAATGTCCATCCAGTGGCACCATAACCAACAGCTAAATAGCAACCCTTGCTGTGTGGCTGCATACTGAACTAACCTGAACACAGGTGTGCCCACTGATGACGCAATAATGCAAACTCAAAGAAAAATATCACAGACTAAGTTACACCACAGCGTGTGATTTAATTACGTTACAGTCCAACCAGTGGCATTTGCAACACAGCTATTCAACAGCCCCTCGAGAAATGACAGCAGGCTCCATCCTGCTGACACTTCGGGCTGACAACATGAACTAACTGAACAATCTTCCACTGATGACACAAGCAAGCAATCAATAGTGACACGACTTCCTAGTGGCAGCTACTAATCACAAGCTTAAGGCCCTCCCTCCTAACAGGAGAGACCCCCGTAATCAGGTGGGTAGTCTAACAGTGACTCCCCTATCACAACTAAAGTGAACACAGTCAGGCAAGGTGGGATTCTGGGACACAGCTCCACTCATCCCTAAGTTACTTTACCCACGTCACTAGACGATAACCAAAAGAAATTGCCTTAATCAATTGCAACATTGATTATGTGAATAATGATGGAAATTGACTGATCACAGCAGTCAGCAACAAGTACTACTTTAATAACAACAAGTGTCTCACTCTAGACAACAACATGATAGTACTCTACGTTAACACAAGTCCTCTTGTCACAATAACTCAAACTCTTAAATTACATCACACTTGACTCCTTGCAAGTATTCAGTGAGTAATTCTTAATTAAGGTCAAACGGACCACTAATTACATCCCAATTGAGTTACGTTAACTAAGCCTACCCCAAGTGGGTGGCTTCTCAACAGTCTGTGTATCACTAATTACGTTTACTTACTAATGAGTGCTAATTACCCTAATTAGCCTTGAGCAATTAATTAACTGTCACCAGGACCGATAATTAATCATACATAAATACGTCTCACTCCGCACTGCCTAAGCAGGTCTCATCAAACACTGTGAATTCACGGAAGAGGAGTTAATTACCCTAATTAACAATGAGTGCAACTTAATCCACTGTCACCAGACAGAATATGATTAATATAACGTAATGCTAACCCATGACCTCGCTTTACCGAGTCATCTGAGTCCTCAAGACTCCAGACGTTAATTACTCCACTAATTATCATGAGCCACTAATTGCCCCAACCCTGAAAGGCAGTTAGTCTCGAGCAACTGACGTTAACACTATCACTGACAGACTCTGGACAGATCCTCTCCCACTACGTGAATTCATGATGAGAATGCTAATTACATAATTAGCTAGAGTGGTCA
>WNGS01014955.1:5466-33925 GCA_020271785.1 Procambarus virginalis | reverse complement strand
ACATGTGGGGAGTACACGGGTGTGGTAGTGCCAACTGGGGGGAGACACAGGGTGGGGTGTAGTGCCAACATGGGGGAGGTCAAGGCAAGTGGGATGGTAGTGGGGTGTTGGGGGTGGTTTTTGGTTTTGGTTATGTGCCAACATGTGGGGAGGACAGCGGTGGTGGTAGTGCCAAACAGTGGTGGGTGCGGGGTAGGCAACACGTAGGGTGGTGGTAGTGCCAACACGGCGTGGGTACACGGTGGTAGTGCCAAACACGGCGTGGGTACACGGTGTGTGCAGGCTGGTACCCGGTAGTGCCAACACGAGGGGGGAGGGTAGGAGGGAAAATTACAAAATGATTATAAAAAAAAACGTGATCGAGGCTTTAGAAGAAAACTACAGAAAGATGCAGCGATTTCTATCAAACCGTGAATGTTTACTCACTCCCTTTTAATATGTTCCCGTTTTATGGCATGTTCTACGAGCTATCAGTACTGTGTGTCACCCTAAGCGCCACAGGCAACACGGTGACAGGAAACAGTTTGTCTGCGGTGCGGGAGCAAGCCGGCGAGTGGGATGCCACCCGAGCTTGTGTGTCTCCCGCACTTGTGCCGGAGAAGTGGGAGCGTCTGGCTTACCTTACCACCGGGGGGACAAGGCCGGGTTCAGGGGACTCGGACCCCGTGGGCGACTGAGGTGCTCCCCGTAGGTGGACAGTGGCACCGTAGTGAGGGGCCTGTAAGACCCCAAGGGGGGTGCTAGAGCTAGAGTGCCGCGCACTAGAGGACTGCCTTAGGCCACACCACGCCTTAGGATCCAAACGCCACACTATAGAGCCATTATGAAGGGGATTTGAGGCCAAGCTGTTCAGGGGATTTAAAATAATGAAGAAAGAGTGCCAACCACTGGGCAATTGGAATCGAACGCTACCTTCAGGAACGAGAGGCCGTCGCTGTACCGACGAGCCAAGTGGATGGAGTGCAAGGATGGGGTGTTGAGGGAGGAGAAGAGCGGCGGGACAGGGATAGGTAGAGGGGAGAGGAAAGGTGAGGAAGGTGAGGGGGAGAGGGCGGAGGAGAGGAGGGGTGGAAGAGAGGGCGAAGAACAGGTGGAGTGGGTTGATAGGGGGAGTGGGAGGAAGAGGAAAAAGAGTGGATGAGGAGGAGGAGGAGGATAGTGAGGTATTACTGGGGGGGGTAAGAAGAGTCAGAGAATGGGGAGGATGGATGGGGGGAGGGGATACTGATGAGGGAGAATGGACATGAACAGAAACAGGAAGACAGAAAAATTCATACTCACAACACACATAGTGAATGTAGTGCTGGTACCAGGTCGACCGGGCATCGCGCCGCCGGGTTCCGCCCCTTCCCCACACGCTCACCAGCATGTGGTGTAAGTGGGGGTGGGGGAGGGGGGCGGGGGGGGGAGTGGGGGGGGTGTACGTGCGCGCCGTGTGACTATATTACTAGAGTACCCCGGTGGTGCGGGTCTGTGTACTTTCCTCCCTTCCTCCATCTCACTCTCCCTCCCATGTACGCCCATACTTACCCCTCTGACTCTACACCCAACTTCAATCCTCCTTTCTTCGTCTCGCTCCTTCCTACACTTTATCCTTCATCTCCTCGCCCTCCTCTTTCCCATTTCATTCCCCCTTCCCTCATTCTCCACCTCCCCTCATCTTCTCGTGTCCCCTACCCTCTCCCCCCTTTCTCTCCGTGTCCCCCTACCCTATCCCTCATCTTACATCCTCTATATATACTATTCACTGTAAAGCTCATTTCATACCGTAACCAGCTTCCCTACTCTATTACCTTCATCGCTGTAACCCGAATGAATTCAGACTTTCACCGTTTCCACGAGCAAATCGTGAAAAGGCGAAGAGTGAAAGGCGGCAGCTTCACACTACCGAGAAAACATCTGCGAATTCTTTAGAGCCGTCACGAGAATCATACGGGCAGTTGGGTTAGAGACGATATGTTTTTTAGGATAACTGGGTACACACCCGTACCTTGTTAATTGTGTGGCACTGCAGCCCAGCAACCAGCCTATGTCGGTCCCACACCCATCCCTGTCCCCTGCAAAGTTGGTTGAGGCTAACCCGCGCCAGTACCAACCTTTAAATTAAACGTTTATAAACGGTCTTGTTGTTAAGATTCTCTGCAGACGCTTCAATAGCAGATGAGCGTAATGGATGGGTATAGTTGGACACGGTCTCTTATTCTCGTCTTCCCTCTTTTTCTTTCCTTTACCCTCGCATTTATCGCCTCGCTCCCACTCTAACCACGTCTCCCTTCCCACGCTCCTCCCCCCCCCCCCTACTTCATTCCCCCTTCTCTGAAATTTTTGTTAGCACACGAAAACACTCTAGTTTATGTGTAAAGGGGGGGCGGCTATGTCGGAGGGGGGGCAGAGGGGCTGCTGTGAGTAGAGGCTGTGGGTGTGTGTGGTGTGTGTGTAGTGCCCCCTGCCCTGTGTTGTCTGCTAGTTGTGGGTTCCCCCTGTTGTGTCCGCACAGTTTCGGTGTTGTGTGGAGTTTGTGTGGTGTGTATACGTACTGGAACTCATAACTTTATTATGTCGCTCTATGATTTTCCCCACAGACTGCTCTCGTTTGTTCCCACCAAATTGTTTAATTGTTTTATGCTTGTGAACATTTCCAATGACACCTCTTTGTACAGTTTTATCTTTCACCTCCCCACTTCCCCTTATCTGCCTGGCAAAAAAAAAGCCATATCCAGAAATTAGTGACCATGAATATGTTTTTACAATATCATATATTGTTTTAAGATATATGTACATTATATATATTTATAAATGTTAAGGGAAGAATGGAAGTAGGTGCGCAGAGGGCTATTGGTCATATTTCTTGATGCGTCTTATATATGGTGTCGGGTTCTTGAAGTGGGTAGAATACTAGTTGTGCATTAATGCTGTTGTTGCTGGTGTTGACTTCTTAAAGGTGTAGTGCTAGCAGATATCAAGATCGCCTGCAGTCGCTCTATTCCTATCGATGAATTTCCCTGTGTATTTGTTAAAAATACACAACACACTTATTATAATATGATATATATATCTATTATATATCATATATATATATATATAATATTATACTATAGATATAGACTGCGAAACAGCTGTATTCCCAACAGTCCAATATGCACTGCAGATAACTTCTACACCCAGAAGGATGGCGAACACCCATCACACCAGGAGCACTATGCACCTTTCGCGTACCTGGTACCTTAACCACTAGCTCCACACTGACTGACAAAACTATGGTAGTCATAGAGCATATTTAAACCCAAGATCCGGGACAGCGGCTCAGAGCTTTGTTTGCACTTTGTGTTGCTCACGTTCACGTTGCCCCACCAAGTGAGGTGATTCGGGACTGGAATATCTATAGGCCAAGTTGGACCGCTTCGCGCGCCTGTCGGATGGTGGATAAATAGTCTCCGTGACTACTCAAGATTTTTGTACAGTTAGTTTGGTCTAGTGGTTTAGGTACCAGGTATGCCAATGTGCATAGTGCTCCTGGCTGTCCAGGTTCGAATCCTTCTCGGGTGGTGGAGTGTTTCAGTTGCATCATTCAAAGCTTGCATGCATGCATATATATTATTATATATATTTATATACTGATATATATATCTACTAATCGTATAGTATATAGTTAGTATATATGTATATATAGGATTACTACATATATTACTATATACTATGATATATATGTCGGTACCTAGGTAAGCCGTAACGACTCACTTTATTCTGCGCCTACTGTGCAAAGCCCCCATTTTGTCTAATAAGCCAAGTTTCCTGAATTACTTTATTTCTCTATTTTTTTTTCTAATGAAAAAGATAAGGCTACCCATCTTCAGTGATGTATGAGGTCAATTTTTTTACATTGGAGTTAAAATTAACGGGATATTGACCGTGAAATCGACCTAACCAACTACCTAACCCACTGTACCTAGCTTTATAGGTATTAGGGTTTAGGTTAGGTAGCCGAAAACGTTAGGTTAGTTTAGGTCAGTGTGGTAGACGAAAAACAATTAATTCATGTAAAACTTTCGCGCCTTATTAGGCAAATCGGGCCTTAGAAGCATAGTAGGCTGGACAAGTGAGTTCTGGCTAACAGGTACGACATATTATATATATAACTTAAATAATATATATAACTATAGAGCATAGTATCACTATACTCATCTTAATATAATCTAATATATCTGAATGCATATTAGTCCATACCTTTACAAGCAGCATGAGCAGGTGAAGCATGAAAGCGTCGTCCTCAGCCAGGAATTCCATAGATCACCAGCTTTACAATCCCTTCTCCCCACTTGGATACATTCCTGAGCCTATTTATTGCTCTCACCTTCCCACGTTGGCCCAAGCGGTCTAATGTGGAGTGCAAAGGAATGGATAATTCGATTGAGCGGGTGCGTGTTCTGGTGGGACAAAGTGGACGTATTCGCGCAGGCGTGTATAAGCCCACGGGTATGACCACACAGTCCGCTTACTCTGAGAAAAATAACAAATTACGGCGGTAGGGAGAGGGGCTGAGAGACACGCGGACGAGCAGTGTATGTTGAAGTATACAGGGTGTGCCGACCCCGATACTGGGTATCAGGAACATACTCTACGTCCCCACTACGGTCGAGGTCAGCACGTGGAAATGCACTGTGAAAAGCTAAGGGTACGGTGGAAACCTCACCCCACGCTACACTTCAGGACAAATTTACGAAAAGACGACAAAGTACATAATGAGTTCACACAAATATACCTACCGCAAAGAACAGTACAAAAGGCGCTAGTTACGTGAGGAGTGCACAAGGCCTATATAGCCGAGTGTTCATCACTTCCCCCATAAATCCACTGCATAGGAAGAGGTTCGATGATAGTGGAGATACATAGTAATCTCCACCTATCATACCTGTTATATGGCACGCAGCAAAAACGCGTACTGCATGCACACAAAGTTCTCTTTAGCGCCAGGACAAGGAGAAAAAAACAGTGAGAGACGCATGTAATCAGAGTGTAGAGACAGTGAGGTATGTCATCACAGAGGGGGGGGGGGAAAATGATGTGGTGGGTATGTGAGGAACAGTTAACAAAAAATAGCGCTTCATAATAAATCAGTCGCATTGCAAAACAAAGATATGCTATGAAGAACGATGGGAAGAAATACAATGGATGACCATTGTAGTCACTGAAGAGGCCGCACAAAAAGGTTGGGAACTAGGCGTGACCCTAATCAAGTGGGATCCAGACAAGTCACACCATGGATGGTGAATGCGGGTGCTGACTGTCATGGGAGAAGCAGAGGGCCACTGTCATGGGAGAAGCAGAGGGCCACTGTCATGGGAGAAGCAGAGGGCCACTGTCATGGGAGAAGCAGAGGGCCACTGTCATGGGAGAACAGAGGGCCACTGTCATGGGAGGAGAGGGCCACTGTCATGGGAGAAGAGAGGGCCACTGTCGGGAGAAAGGAGAGGGCCACTGTCATGGGAGAAGGAGAGGGCCACTGTCATGGGAGAAGGAGAGGGCCACTGTCCATCCATATCCCAGAAAATCCTCAACATCGGGAAGGGAAGAGGAGACTAACAAGTGTGGTGGATGAGACAGTGGCAAGTGTGAGAAATAATCACTCGAGTCAGTGTGAAATACACACACGAGGAAGCCACGACAGTTCTCCATAAGACTGGCCCGACAGAAGCCAGTTTTATGAGTACGGACCGATGGTTGCAGAGGCAGCCCACGGGGCGACCAATATAGCAGGCAGGGGAAGTGGATGCAGGCAGGGGAGAAGTGGAGGCAGGCAAGGGAAGGCAGGCAGAGAAGGTAGGAAGGGAAAGGCAGGCAGGGCAGAGGCAGGAGTGATGAATCACAGCCATGTGCTGGCCACACTAAACATAACATGCCAGGGTGAGCCACAATTAATCACCTCCAGGAGGAAAAATACAACAGAACAGGGCTGGCCTCTTCTCATCATGTTGACACAGACACCATCGCCGCAAGTGGAGTCGTCTGGGCGGCAGTGCCAGGCACCTCGGGGGGGAAGGAGTGTCCTCTGGGCGGCAGTGTCAGCACCTCACGATGGGAATATGGCACACTAATCAATCATAATTCATACTTGACACACTACTCTCCATTCAGCGTGTCACTTGTATGTGAGCCTGATGGCGTGGGCACACAGGGAGGTGGGTAGTACCGAGGGCGGGGTAATATGGTCAAGACATTACTGATAGTGAGGGCGGGCGGGTGTAGCTAACTGTGGAGCTATGGTAATGACTCGCATACAGTGAATGATGAGGTGTCCACGCGACGGGGGGAATAGCTTAATTCCTCTGACCATTACTCTCTCTACGAGCGCCAGGCCGCATTCACATGAGGCCAAGAGTTACTTTACTCACTTTGAGGCCAAGAGATACTTTACCTCACTTTGAGGCCAAGAGATACTTTACTCACTTTGAGGCCAAGAGATACTTTACTCACTTTGAGGCCAAGAATTACTTTACTTCTTGCTTTACTCATTCACATGAGTAAAGCCAAGACCCAACCAAAGCTGCTCCACAGCCACATCAGGAGGAAAACAGCAGTGAAGGAACAAGTGATGAAACTGAGAAAAGGGGAGAACAGATACACAGAGAATGACAAGGTGTGTGAAGAACTCAACAAGATATTCCAGGAGGTCTTCACAATAGAACAAGGAGAAGCCCCTGCACTAAATGAGGAGGAGGCAAACCAGCAACCTTGGAGGAATTTGACCTCACCAGTGATGAGGTCAAAAGGTGTCTTCTGGAGCTGGATGTAACAAAGGCTGTTGGGCCTGAAAGGACGGTGCAGAGGCACTAAGTGTGCCACTCTCTATGGTGTATAACAGGTCACGGAAACAGGAGACCTACCAGAAAGTTGGAAGACAGCTAACGTAGTCCCAATATACAAGAAGGGTGACAGGCAAGAGGCACTGAACTACAGGCCAGTTTCCCTAACTTGTATACCTGCAAGGTGATGGAGAAGATCGTGAGGAAAAGGCTCGTAGAGCATCTGGAGGGAAATAACTTTGTAACACACCCACCACATGGGTTCAGGGATGGTAAATCGTGCCTCACAGGTTTAATAGAATTCTATGACCAGGAAACAAAAATTAGGCAGGAAAGAGAAGGGTGGGCCGACTGCATTTTCCTGGACTGTCAGAAAGTCTTTGACACAGTACCCAATAAAAGGCTGTTAAAAAAGTTGGAGCAACAGGCAGGAGTAAAAGGGAAGGTGCTCCAGTGGATAAGGGAGTACTTAAGCAACAGGAAACAGCGAGTAACGGTGAGGGGGGAGACATCAGAGTGGCGAGATGTCACCAGCGGAGTCCCACAGGGCTCAGTACTTGGACTCATTCTGTTTCTAATATATGTAAACGTTTCTAATATATGTAAACGAATCAAAACGATGAAGATAGACAGAGACTACAGGATGACCTGGACAACTGGAGAAATGGTCTAGAAAATGGCTGCTAAAGTTCAACTCATGAAAGTGTAAGGTGATGAAGTTAGTCGAAGGGAGCAGGAGGCTGAACACAAGGTATCATCTGGGAGGTTAAATCCTGCAAGTGTCAAATAGAGAAAGATCTGGGGGTTGATATCACCATCGAACCTGTCCCCAGAGGCCCACATCAAAAGAATATGATCAGCGACATATGCTAGACTGGCCAACTAAGAACTGCCTTAGAAACTTGTGTAAGGAATCGTTCAGGACCCCTGTATACCACTCATGTAAGACCAATCCTGGAGTATGCAGCTCCAGCCTGGAGTCCATACCTAGTTAAACACCAGACAAATTAGAGAAGATTCAGCGGTATGCCACCAGGCTCGTTCCGGAACTAAGAGGAATGAGCTACGACGAAAGGCTAAAGCAGCTGAATCTCACATCCCTGGAAAACAGAAGTTTCAACAGCCAGCATATTCGGTCAAATTATATCTAGGCAAGCCAAGGTGCCAGGCCAGGCCAGGCGAAGCCAAGCCAAGCCAGGTCAGGCCAGGCAAGGCCAGGCGAAGCCAGCCAGGCCAGGCGAAAGCCAAGCCAGGCCAGGCGAAGCCAAGCCAGCCAGGCGAAGCCAAGCCAAGCCAAGCCAGGCCAGGCCAGCCAGACGAAGCCAAGCAGGCCAGGCCAGGCCAGGCCAAGCCAGGCCAGGCAAGCCAAGCCAGGCCAGGCCAGGCGAAGACAAGCCAACCAGGCCAGGCCAGGCGAAGCCAAGCCAAGCCAGGCCAGGCGAAGCCAAGCCAAGCCAGGCCAGGCCAGGCGAAGCCAAGCCAAGCCAGGCCAGGCCAGGCGAAGCCAAGCCAGGCCAGGCCAGGCGAAGCCAAGCCAAGCCAGGCCAGGCCAGGCCAGGCGAAGCCAAGCCAAGCCAGGCCAGGCGAAGCCAAGCCAAGCCAGGCCAGGCCAGGCGAAGCCAAGCCAGGCCAGGCGAAGCCAAGCCAGGCCAGGCCAGGCGAAGCCAAGCCAAGCCAGGCCAGCGAAGTCAACCAGGTCAGGCCAGGCCAAGCCAAGCCAACATGAGCCAAGTTAAGCCAGCTCAACACAAATCAAACCAGACCAAGCTAGACCAGACCAAGTCAAGTCAAGCCAAACCAACGCTAGCCAAGTACAGCCAGCCAAGCCACCAAACTAGCGAGGCAGGCACCAGCAGCAGCAGCAATAAGTCTACAGAGACGCAGCCGACCCACCATAAGTCCTCCGAGGCTCCCCATTTCCTCCTAATTAGGTGCCATTGTGACGTCATTTCCGGCACTCGTCGCTAAGCTGCCGCCAATATTAATAACCGCATTAGCGGATATCTTACGCACTAGCGGACGCGAGATGACGCCGCCTGGCGCTGGGAGGAAGCTTCAGCATGTGGAAACAGTGTGCGTCCGACTGTGCGTTGAGGGGGACGGAGAGTGGTAGAAATGGAGAGAGAAATAGGGGTTGGTGGGGGAGAGAATGGGGGTTGGTGGGGTAGAAATTGGGGGTTAGTGGAGGGAGAAAGCGGAACGAGGAGAAAGAAATAGGATTGGGGTGGAGAGACGCAATGCAACGGAGAAGGATGAATACCAACAGAAGGATAGGATGGTGGACCCTGGGTGGGAAGGATGGTGACCCAGGGTGGAGGATGGTGACCCAGGTGGGAGGGATAGTGACCCAGGGTGGGAGGGATGGTGACCCAGGTGGGAGGATTGGTTCCCAGGGTGGAGGGATAGTGACCCAGGATGGGAAGGATGGTGACCCAGGTGGGAGGGATGGTGACCCGGATGGGAAGGATGTGACCCAGGGTGGGAGGGATAGTGACCCAGGGTGGGAGGGATGGTGACCCAGGGTGGGAAAATGGTGACCCAGAGTGGGAAGGATGGTGACCCAGGATGGGAGGGATGGTGACCCAGGATGGGAGGGATGGTGACCCAGGGTGGGAGGGATGGTGACCCAGGGTGGGAGGGATAGTGACCCAGGGTGGGAGGGATAGTGACCCAGGGTGGGAGGGATAGTGACCCAGGGAACAAGTTAGCAGGATATTATGGGCGGGGAGATGTGGCCCTTTAGAAGCTGCTCAATATCT
Organism: Procambarus virginalis; assembly: GCA_020271785.1. Taxonomy (NCBI): domain Eukaryota; kingdom Metazoa; phylum Arthropoda; class Malacostraca; order Decapoda; family Cambaridae; genus Procambarus; species Procambarus virginalis. The sequence continues at coordinate 24,366 of WNGS01014955.1, read as the reverse complement.
GAGTATTTACTAGCGTACAAAAGCACGCAGAATCAATCAGCACATTGTAAACAACAAACAAGATGCAATATGAAACACACAGCTAAACACAGTTTCCTACCACGTCTCACCCAACAAGATACACAACACTGAAGTCCCCCATCATCTTCAGTGGAAGAGGAAAGTACACGAAGCACGTAAGAGAGTAACAGGGACATGGAGGAAATGAGACGAAAGCAGTGTGCAGCTGGGGAAGAGGAGGAAATGAGGCGAGGGGGGAGGAGGAAGGGAGAGAGGGGAAGGGAGAGGTCGTGGTACTACTAGACTCCATTAAGGAGGACGCTGATGTTGAGACAGTGAGTTGAATGATCCTTGTACACTGCCAACCCATCCTGCTCTACTGAGAGTACTTAGAGCAGCTATTTGGTCTAAAGTACTCAACATCTAGTGATGGACCATCAGAAACTTGACTTTTGTATTACTGAATTTGGCCAAATTGAAAACTTTTTTAACGGCAACATAAATATAAAACTACGTAACCCAATCTCCCCCAAGTTATCCCAGGCCTAATATATGCCGTCTTAGGCCTAATATAATACATATACATATATGCTGTATTAGATCTAGGAATATTTAATTTTAGTTTATAGCTGAATTTTTTCCAGGCTCTTGGAAAATTAAGAGTTCAAAAAGTGGTTGACTGGCGGTCCATCACTACATGTTGGTACTGTGCCCTAAATAGTTACTACACGTACTATCACTTCAGTAGGCCGGGTTGTATACGGCAGTAGACAGCTGTGAACGGGTAGACTCTTGGCAGAAGAAGACGGCAATAGACAGCTGTCCAGCTGTGGACGGGTAGACTCTTGACATGAGAGAACACACTGACACGAGACTCAAGTTGCTGGTTCTCAACAGATGAGAAACAACAGGTCACCCGTTTCGTAGAACCAATGAGGAATATGAAAATAACCACAACACGCTAAACCGCGACACTCAAAACTAAACCACGACACTCAAAACTAAACCACGACACTCAAAACTAAACCACGACACTCAAAACTAAACCACGACACTCAAAACTAAACCACGACACTCAAAACTAAACCACGACACTCAAAACTAAACCACGACACTCAAAACTAAACCACGACACTCAAAACTAAACCACGACACTCAAAACTAAACCACGACACTCAAAACTAAACCACGACACTCAAAACTAAACCACGACACTCAAAACTAAACCACGACACTCAAAACTAAACCACGACACTCAAAACTAAACCACGACACTCAAAACTAAACCACGACACTCAAAACTAAACCACGACACTCAAAACTAAACCACGACACTCAAAACTAAACCACGACACTCAAAACTAAACCACGACACTCAAAATACAAACCACGACACTCAAAAAACAATGATACATGTCTTTGTTACCAAGCTCATCTTATCGGGTGTATAAAATATTTTAGTTATCTTAAGATAACAAATACTGAATGACACATCTTTTTCCTCTCTGAGAACATTTTAATTCTTAACTGATGTACTACACCATACAACAAGGCTGACACACCACCACTAAATGCACTACACCATACAACAAGGCTGACACACCACCACTAAATGCACTACACAATACAACAAGGCTGACACACCACCACTAAATATCAAGCCAAGACACAACGTTCCCGGCCAAACAGAAGCACACAATTAGTGGTCCTGGAGCAGCGCTGCTCAGATGGCCAGCTTACCAACGTCCTTAGCGACTCGCTTACCATACTAATGAGTCCCCAGCTATGGCCGCCTCCTGCGCTGATGGCTCCTCCAGCCTGTGCACCTCGAGCTGAGCCGAGGTTCATCCACCCACATGGATCACTTACAGCTCAACTCCAAGTCAATTTTCAATCTGAGAAGCTTAATCCATGTCTTTAGCATCAAAAATGTATAATGAGAACGAATGTTTCCTCCACCATACCTTAAACCAGGGAATGTGTCTCATCCAAGAACCTTAAACCAGGGAATGTGTCTGATCCAAGACCCTTAAACCAGAGAATGTGTCTCATCCAAGAACCTTAAACCAGAGAATGTGTCTGATCCAAGACCCTTAAACCAGAGAATGTGTCTCATCCAAGAACATTAAACCAGGGAATGTGTCTCATCCAAGAACCTTAAACCAGGGAATGTGTCTGATCCAAGACCCTTAAACCAGAGAATGTGTCTCATCCAAGAACCTTAAACCAGAGAACGTGTCTCATCCAAGACCCTTAAACCAGAGAACGTGTCTCATCCAAGACCCTTAAACCAGGGAATGTGTCTCATCCAAGAACCTTAAACCAGAGAACGTGTCTCATCCACGAACCTTAAACCAGGGAATGTGTCTCATCCAAGAACCTTAAACCAGAGAACGTGTCTCATCCAAGAACCCGAGTTCTAAGTTCTATAACCTAAGATCAATTTCCGGGCGGGTGAGATATTTCGGCAAATTTTCTTTCACCCGATGCCTCTGTTCACCTGGGAATAAACCGGAACCCGGGGTTTACCTCTCGGGGAAGGTCAGTAGCAGGNGAGAGAGAGAGAGCAAGCAAGATATTGAGAATGCAAGAGTTGCATAGACAAGGAGCCACTCTAACTATTAACACCAACAAGCAGATCTCAATGTTGCCTTACAAGTTCTAAATGAATTACAGCCCACGTAAACACAGCCACCAAACCACCCGTGTAGAGGGGCTGACGCAAGCCAGTTCCATTGTGTAATATGTCGCAAGAACGTATCAAGTCTACCTACAGAGTACCAACAACGTGACTTCTTTAAAAAGCTGCGCTGCATTTAAGCACTCAACTCTTACCTATTACATTTCCAAGCTTGTTGTCACGCGGGGGGTACACACCCACACGCAGGGGGTACACCCACACGCGGGGGGTACACCCACACGCGGGGGGTACACCTACACGCGGGGGTACACCCACACGCGGGGGTACACCCACACGCGGGAGGTACACACACACGCGGGGGTGCACCCACACGAGGGGTACACCCACACGCGGGGGTGCACCCACACGCAGGTTACACCCACACGCGGGAGGTACACCCACACGCGGGAGGTACACCCACACGCGGGGGTGCACCCACACGCGGGGGTGCACCCACACGCGGGAGGTACACCCACACGCGGGAGGTACACCACACGCGGGGGTACACCCACACGCGGGAGGTACACCCACACGCGGGAGGTACACCACACGCGGGGGTAACCCACACGCGGGAGGTACACCCACACGCGGGAGGTACACCCACCGCGGGAGGAGGTACACCCACACGCGGGAGGTACACCCACACGCGGGAGGTACACCCACACGCGGGAGGTACACCCACACGCGGGAGGTACACCCACACGGGAGGGAACCACACGCGGGAGGTACACCCACACGCGGGAGGTACAACACACACGCACGGGAGGTACACCCACACGCGGGAGGTACACCCACCCGCGGGGGTACACCCACACGCGGGAGGTACACCACACGCGGGAGGTACACCCACACGCGGGAGGTACACCCACGCGGGAGGTACACCCACACGCGGGAGGTACACCCACACGCGGGAGGTACACCCACACGCGGGAGGTACACCCACACGCGGGAGGTACACCCACACGCGGGAGGTACACCCACACGCGGGAGGTACACCCACACGCGGGAGGTACACCCACACGCGGGAGGTACACCCACACGCGGGAGGTACACCCACACGCGGGAGGTACACCCACACGCGGGAGGTACACCCACACGCGGGAGGTACACCCACACGCGGGAGGTACACCCACACGCGGGAGGTACACCCACAGCGGGAGGTACACCACACGCGGGAGGTACACCCACACGCGGGAGGTACACCCACACGGGGAGGTACACCCACACGCGGGAGGTACACCCACACGCGGGAGGTACACCCACACGCGGGAGGTACACCCACACGCGGGAGGTACACCCACACGCGGAGGTACACCCACACGCGGGAGGTACACCCACAGCGGGAGGTACACCCACACGCGGGAGGTACACCCACACGCGGGAGGTACACCCACACGCGGGAGGTACACCCACACGCGGGAGGTACACCCACACGCGGGAAGTACACCCACACGCGGGAAGTACACCCACACGCGGGAAGTACACCCACACGCGGGAAGTACACCCACACGCGGGAAGTACACCCACACGCGGGAAGTACACCCACACGCGGGAAGTACACCCACACGCGGGGGTACACTCACACGCGGGGGTACACCCACACGCGGGGCTGCACGCACACACACTAACAAACATTGAACACGTGAAAGAATATTACAATATTTGGCCTCTTACATTATATCCTGACCCACTCTTGCTATGTCACGACTTGATCAAGAGTCCTGGATGGACAGAAACGTCGACACATTCATTGTTTATGTATTGCTTGGGTCTTATAATAAAAAGGGTCAATAATATTTTTCTCGTTTCACACACCTTGGCTCCAGAGTGCTCTTGAGACATGTAGGTATTGGACGATAATACATTAAGTACTAATAATTATACTTAACACAGCCAATATATTTTACACAACGATTGGTCCGCTAAATTCAACGTCACAGTGTGAACAAGCGTCACCGTCTTCCTGAACGGTTGCCGTAACCACCTTATAAGATGTCAAGAGAAGAATTCACAAGAAACAGTCTATGATGCTATGGCTGGGAGTACGCAGCACCACTACCAGCTCCGCCCTGCAACCCTCATTTATCCCCTCAACAATGGCTTGACACCGCTAGAGCCCACTAGAGCCGGGTCCTTGGACGCCCCACGAAGGCAAACATGATGGTCTGCTGCTGCTGCTCTGTCTCTCTCTCTCCTCTCTCTCTCTCCTCTCTCTCTCTCTCTCTATCTCTCTCTCTCTCTCTCTCTTTCCAGCAGGAGATGAGCAAAAATAAAAACTCCATAGCTTATCAGGCCACTACCACGAACAAATCCCCGAGGCTCAAGAGTTCTTTCTCCAGAAGAGGGAGTGCGTGTACTCGCGTACCTAGACCTGCAGGAGCTCTAGCTCTTGGACCCCGCTTGTTGCCTAATGCAATAACTCCTGACCTGCTTTACTATTATGCCTGCTTGTAAAGTTGTGAACTGAGTTTGCCTCTACAACCTACTCCTTTAAATCATTATATTTATTCACAACTCTTACGCTAGAAGAAAACTTTTTAACATCTCTATGGCACATCTGAGTCTCAAGCTTCCATCCGCGCCCTCTTGTTCTCTTGGTATGCATTGTAAACATTGTAAAAAAATGTATGCATTTGCCTCCTGTCAATCCCCCCTAAGTACTTTATAAGTTATTATCACGTCTTACCCTCACTCTTTCTTTCTAGCGTCGTCAGATTTAGTTCTTTCAGTCCCTCTTCATTCCTCATCCCTCGCAATTCCGGGACGAGTTTCGATGTAACCTTCTGCACCCTTTCGCGTTTCCTTGTGTATTTTACTTTTTAAATGGGGCTCCACGATAGGACGATAACCTCAATAACTCGTCTCACATTGCCGGGAGACAGTGATCTAAAAGGCTCCTTATTCACGTTTCTGAAGGATGTTCTGACTTTTGCCAGCGTAGAGTAAGCAGCTGACGTTATTGTATTTATATGAGCCTCTGGAGTTAGGTTTGGTGTTATGTCCACTCCCAAGTCTCTCTCACTGGTCTTTATAGGGAATTAGTTTCCCTTCATCGTGTATTGGCCTTTCAGTCTTCTGGCTTCCTGATCCCATTTATATCACCTTACACTTGTTGGTGTTGAACTCTAGCAGCCATTTCTCGGACCAGCTTTACAATGTGTTTAAATCATCTTGGAGAATCGTACAATCGTCTCGCGTGTGTGCGCGCGCACGCGCAGGTGATGACCTGTCTACAGGGGGTTAGAAATAGCCTAAGCTACTGTATTCCTTTGAGATCTATTTTTTGTCTCAATAAACATACTTGAACCTGTCCACAAGGACACCATCTGTAAGTGGGCTATAGGGAAGACTTTAGTAAGTTCTGGTGGTCTTAATGTCCCATCTCAACGGCATCTTTGAGGAACACACTTACGTATCTCCGCCAGGAGCCCAATAACGTCATTAGGGCGTTGTCACTCTGGAAGTGACGTGGAGGTGACAGACATTCAATTTAGGTTCTTGTTGGTGTACATAGTGAGCCAGGGAAGACGTCGCTGTAGTTAAAGATCAGGGGCCAGATTCACGAGCAGTTAAGCAAGCACTTACGAACCTGTACATCTTTTCTCAGTCTTTGGCGGCTGTGTTTACAATTAATAAACAGTTAATGAGCTCCGAAGCACCAGGAGACTGTTTATAACAATAACAACAGTTGAATGGGAAGTTTTCACGCTTGTAAACTGTTTAATAAATGTAACCAAAGCCGTCAAAGAACGAGGAAAGATGTACAGGTTCGTTAGTACTTGCGTAACTGCTTCGTGAATCTGGCCCCACCTAAACAGGCCAGAGGATCTTGTAATTCCTAAACAATGCTTCTTGATATAAATACCGAAGGGCCAAAATTTCATTATAACTATACTCTAAAAAAAAGGTGAATAGAATAAGGTCGGTAAGTTGTCTCTCACTCTCGACTGCGACAATAAAATTATGCAAATCGCTAATAGCAATTGCTAGGACAAGGAGAGTCGTGACGGCGGGAGAGAGTGCCTCTGCTGCTGCCTCAGCTGCTGCCTCTGCTGCCTCAGCTGCTGCCTTTGCTGCTGCTGCTGCTGCTGGGGGTCCCCTCCCCAACCCCCTCCCTCCATCCTCTGCACATCTGTGTACTAAATCATAATACGATCAACTGCAGAAGGCCTATTGGCCCCCATACGATCCAGTTCCTATTTATATTCACCCAAAAGTATTCATGTATGTTTATATATAATAAGGCCACCAAAATACAAGGCATACACAATGTCATCAACATACAAGATACATTAGAACATTAGGTTTGTAAACAAACACCAACACGAGTTCAGGGAAGGAAAATCATGCCTAACAAACCTTCTGGAATTCTATGATAAAGCAACAAGAATAAGGCAGGACAGGGAAGGATTGGCAGACTGAATATTTCTAGACTGCCAAAAAGCCTTTGATACAGTACTACACAAGAGACTGCTATTCAGACTTGAGAGGCAGGCAGGAGTAAGCGGAAAAGCCCTAGCATGGGTATGGAACTAACAGGAAGGAGTCAGAGAGTAACGGTAAGGGGCGAGAAGTCGGACTGACGAACAGTAACGAGTGGAGTACCTCAAGGATCGGTGATGGGACCTGACCAATTCAATTTCTAATATACGTCAATGACATATCTACAGTAGTCCTATGTGTCGATGTTTGCGGATAACGTGAAATTAATGAGAAGAATTGTGACAGATGAGGATTGTAGGATCTCCCAATAAGACTTGAACAGATTGCAGAGATGGTCAGATAAATGGTTACTGGAGTTAAACAAGAGCAAATGTAAAGTTATGGAAATGGGACTAGGAGATATACAGTACACAATGAAGGGAAACTACCTACCCGTGACGATTCGAGAAAGAGACTTGGGAGTGGACGTAACACCTAATCTAACTCCTGAGGCACATATAAATAGGATAACGACAGCAGCGTACTCTACACTGGCAAAAGTTAGAACATCATTCAGAAACCTAAGTGAGGAGGCATTTAGGGCGTTTTACACTGCCTACGTGAGGCCAGTCTTAAGAGTATGCCGCACCATCATGGAGTCCCCACCTGAAGAAACACATAAGGAAACTGGAAAAAGGTTAGGAAGTTTGCGACGAGGCTCATCCCAAAGTTACGAGGGATGTGGTATGAAGAACGCCTGGAGGAACTGAACCTGACGACACTAAAAAAAAAGAAGAGAGAAGGGGGGATATGATAGGAACATATAAAATACTCAGGAGGATTGACAGGGCCGAAATAGACGAAATGTTCACACTACGGGCCTTGGGGACGAACGAGGAACTTGGGTGGAAGCTGGAAACTCAGATGAGTCACAAAGATGTTAGGAACTTTTCTAGCGTGAGAGTAGTGGAAAAATGGAATGCACTTAAGGAGCAGGTTGTGGAAGCAAACTCTATTCATAATTTTAAAACTAGATATGATAGGGAAAAAGGACAAGAGTCATTGCTATAAACAACCGGTGGCTAGAAGGGCGGGACCCAAGAGCCAAAACTCAATCCTGCAAGCACAAATAGACGAATACAAATATGTGAGTACACACATGGCCCCCAAAGTACATCCTGATAGACAGGGTTAACATTTTCCGTGGACACCTTTCCACGATAACTTATGACCTCATGCTGGAATCCATAGCCCGGCCAATAATCAATGTGTCTAGGGGTATAAAAAAGACTAGCAAAAATACTCCAGTTTACTGGGACATATAACAGACTACCGTAAAAATAAATAAGAAAACTACAATTCTCTACAACTCACATTCTATCACATTATCTCTCTTCTTAAAGTTTTGCAAGATCATCAACAGGCCTCATAACTGCAAACTCTCGGCACTAGCTGACACCAGGCTCTATCCTGGCCTAGTGGGACACTAGCGCCTATTATGGTGATAATACAATTACAGAATGATGGTGTCACTCCCATTGATCAGTGAGGTTGAGGAATCAATATCATAACACAGCCCAATGGCCTCACTCAAGGTCCTCAGGTACCCCCCCCCTCAAGAGAGACATATAAAAGCACCTACCACCTGACGTAAACCATGTACATCAGTAGAAACTGATCCAATTAAGGTACACAGCATACATATATAATAGTAGGTCAAGTAATCCTATGAAACTGCCACGCAAGTCAAGAGCAGGATGCCACACATCCTCCTCCCAGGGAAGATCAAAGAGCAGTGACGGCTCAAGCCAGGCAGGGCCCGGAGCGACACAGTTTCCACATCTGTAAGTCAGCCGACTCTCCTCTCTCAAATATCACCAGCTCATATCCAGACACTTCTCTCAATAACCTCTAAATCATAACATAGATAATCAACTGTTATAATATACAACTTCACATGAGAATACATATCAATAAATCAATACTTAAGAAATTATATCATGATATATAAATAAGTCAACAGGGAATTCATATTAGCAAGACATGGTAACTAGCTGGATTTCAAGACATTACCGGTCAGCCGTTATACATAAGTATACATGAATAAAATAAAGCATCATATACCAACATAAGTACCAAAACCTTGTCTCTGTGGTATACATCTCACAGTACCAGAATATAAATTACTAAACATGACAAGAGCTAATGCACTGAACAGTAATGAAATTGATATTTCACAGTATACACGCTAGTCATACATTTGGTATCCAAATGTATACATTCTTCATCATAAAACCTATATCATGTCCTATACAGCTATACGAAGCATTCTATACTATAAGCACATAATGTTGTTTTCCAAGCTACATAACATTAGGCTTCTGCTATTTCCTATACTTCCCATTATCCACAAATACATGACACACACGTTGGTACTGATATATAATATGCATAGTATATTAAATATACATTGGCATACGTAATATATATTATAGTATTGTCAAAAAGAGATTATATACAATAATATTTGTGATACTAGGCTAGTCAGCCAGGATATCACTATACAGTTTGAACGCATCATACACCAGCCACAATATGATCATACAGGTGTATGTGTGGTCATAACAGTAACAAACAATAAAATATTTACTTATATTACTATATTATTCAAATTATTAATATTTGACATGAGCCCTAACAAATATACGATCTTAAGTGAAGATATTGTTCGCAATCGTTCAGAGTTGTCGAATACCAAAGAGCCGTGGACCGGAGGTGATGGGGACTGTACTACCTCCATGTAATGTGACCTTAAACATCACACTGGGGCAACTATAACTTGTCTGTTTTTATTGGGGAGTTAAGAGACGCTGTTCATGTTCTAACGGGTTGGTTAAGTAAAGCTTTTAATGGTGGAGAGAACCTGTCTTTGTGTGCTTCCCTGGTTACATCCATTCCTCCTGAATTCTCACATCTCTCTCCCTCGTTTCTTCCCTCCCTTCCTCCTTCCTTCCTTCATTCTTCCTTCTTTCCTTCCTTCCTTCCTTCCTTCTTCCTTCCTTCCTTCCTTCCTTCTCTCCCTCCCTCCCTCCTATCAGCTGCCCATAGCCCACCCTGCCTTCCTTACCCTATCCACAGGACAGCGTTTTATGGACTACGTGACAAGTCAACATAATGGACCTGACTAGGGAGCTCGTCAAATTAATTTGGCCCTCGTGCTGACAAGGTGAACAACCACACCCCCTGCTCGCTCTCTCGCTCTCTCGCTCTCTCTCTCTCTCTCGCTCTCTCTCTCTCTCTCGCTCTCTCTCTCTCTCTCTCTCGCTCTCTCTCTCTCTCTCGCTCTCTCTCTCTCTCTCGCTCTCTCTCTCTCTCTCTCTCGCTCGCTCTCTCTCTCGCTCGCTCTCTCTCTCTCTCTCTCGCTCTCTCTCTCTCTCGCTCTCTCTCTCTCTCGCTCGCTCTCTCTCGCTCGCTCGCTCTCTCTCTCTCTCGCTCGCTCTCTCTCTCGCTCGCTCTCTCTCTCTCTCGCTCGCTCTCTCTCTCTCTCTCTCTCTCGCTCGCTCGCTCTCTCTCTCGCTCGCTCTCTCTCTCAATATGACATATTTCACCGGGCTATGATTGCGGAGGTCGAGCTCCAGCTCAGGGGAACTCTACCTAACCTTAGTTCGACTCTAGTCGTTTAGTTTTACCATTCTTAATTTTGGAAACTGTCTGAACTCTGTAAAGATTCTTGTTAACATCAGTCACCCAGTCTCAAGTGGAAGGTCGTTCACCTTCGCCTGTCCGTTGGCATTCTTCACTTCGAACAGTCACAGTTTCTTGTTCCATTCTCATCGAAACCCTCGCCAAGAACACTACGTTCGATGTCGTGATCATATTCCCTCTTGGCGTTGTTTTTTCAGTGTCGTGTGATCCAGCTCATGTAGTCCCAATAACTTTTGAAACTCCTGGAGCTCTTTCAATGTGCCACTTCGTAAAATAAACTTCGCCTAGCCAAAGACGCGTGAACACAATCCACGCACTTGACAGCGCCGCTCCTGTGCCAGGTAAGTCCACTACGGGCTCACCATAGCCGGTGCTACTTGGAACTTGTTCCCGGTAGCTGAATCTATAACAACACTGAATCCATCGAGCTACTTTTTTTTTAAAGTAACTTGCATTTTTTGCTGTTTGGTTGATTCCGTAAACAAATGGTGGGAGATGAGCGGCCGGGTTGACACAAGATGCTCGCACCAAGTTGGGGAGTGGAAGTGTGTGTTGAGGAAGTGTGATCATAGCTGCAGTGTTGGACCCGAGTGCGTACTCAACCTGTCCCCTTAAAAATATCGTCGCTTTTGGCCGTTTACCCGTATGGCCGAAAGTAGACGTAATTTGAAAATGAAGAAAATGAAAATAAATTTGAAATTTTTTTCAACAACAGTAAGTTAAGGTTTCTCTGGTAGGTTAGGTGGGCAGGAAATTCTTGTAAAGTTTCAAAACGTTATGAAAAACGTGAATAGAAAGTTTCCTCTTCTAACCTTATCGAGTAAGCCGGACGACTCAGGTTGGATTAACCGCAGTTCTGATCCAGTAAAAGTGGAAGCGACTTGCTAAAATAACGTGATGTCCCGTTTTCTGTTCGTGGATCCTCTGGATGGTTAGGATAAGGCAAAACTACAACCCGTTTTGCTAATAGAGCGTCGCATCTTGATATACATTTTAAGGAAAAAATCGTCATACTAGAAAATGGCAGCGGCTCGCGAAATTGACATACTGTCCCGTTTTCTGTTTTGGGTCCTCTGGTAGGTTAGGAGAGCGTACTTTAGTACGACAGTTTCTTGACGTAGGGAACACAAGTGAGAACGGACTATGGATGATTAGACTAGTTAAAATTATTTTTTAAGAGTTCCTACCTAGAGAACAAGGGTGGACCGTGGAGTACACCAATCTGGTCCACAACAAGTTTACAACCTTCACTCGTGTACTCTGCACTACACACAGCCCTCTAGATCCACGACCTGAATGCCCAGGAAGAGTGGTTACAGACCCCACCATTGGTACCACCGGCACCTTCTCGCCCCAACGCCACATTTCCAATGCTTAAAAATATTAAACTGAAATCTGTTTTGAAATGGCTTTAAGCCAGCCACTTGAAAACACCTCTCCATCTGACTCCGTAAATTTTGAATCCCTCAAATGATTAATTAATTTTCAGTGATAGTCTCATTCATCTCGGGAATTGTGTATTATATATATATATATATATATATATATATATATATATATATATATATATAATACTATATATATATATATATATATATATATATATATATATATATATATGAATGAAAACTCACACCCCAGAAGTGACTCGAACCCATACTCCCAGGAGCAACGCAACTGGTATGTACAGGTACGCCTTAAACCACTTGACCATCACGACCGGACATAAGGAAGTGATAGCAGAGCTATATGAACCACTTCCCGCCGGCACTTGGATGGTTATCTTGGGCATAGCATTTTATCAAATCACCTCATTTTTGGGGGCAACACGTGAGGACACAAATGCGAACAAGCCTGAATGGTCCCCAGGACTATATGCGAATGAAAACATTCATTCATTTTCATTCGCATATAGTCCTGGGGACCATTCAGGCTTGTTCGCATATTATATATATATATAATATATATATATATATATATATATATATATATATATATATATTAGTATATTTTGGTAGCAGTCTTTCCTGTAGACATATGTTATTAAATATGACCGAAAAAGTAAGATTAATAATTCTAACACGAATTTTCTCAATTTTCCTTATGTTTGTTTTACTGATGACGGTAAATGAAAAATCAATTCTCCAAAATTCATTCTTTATTTCTTAGTCTGACGCGACACTTGAGCGCGTTTCGTAAAACTTATTACATTTTCAAAGACTTTAGTTACACACACACTGAACAGAGTTTAAACAGCTTTTCTTTTTATACCTGCATTTGGGTGAGGTGACATGTTACAATGGTTTGGGGTGAGGTGAGAACAAACACAGAACACGAAACAATGGGGTAAGCTAAAGGGAAGAATAGATCTGTAACTGCAGAAGGCCTATTGGCCCTATTTCTTGATGTTTCTATATTGGAGCGGAGTCTTGAAGTGGGTAGAATATAGTTGTGCGTTAATTGGCTGTTGATTGCTGGTGTTGACTTCTTGATGTGTAGTGCCTCGCAGATGTCAAGCCGCCTGTTGTCGCTGTATCTATCAATGATTTCTGTGTTGTTTGTTAAGATTTCTCTGGTGATGGTTTGGTTGTGGGAAGAGATTATATGTTCCTTGATAGAGCCCTGTTGCTTATGCATCGTTAATCGCCTGGAAAGAGATGTTGTTGTCTTGCCTATATATTGAGTTCTTTGGGGCTTACAGTCCCCAAGTGGGCATTTGAAGGCATAGACGACATTGGTCTCTTTCAAAGCGTTCTGCTTTGTGTCTGGAGAGTTTCTCATGAGTAGGTTGGCAGTTTTCTTGGTTTTATAGTAAATCGTCAATTGTATCTTCTGATTTTTGTCTGTAGGGATAACGTTTCTATTAACAATATCTTTCAGGACCCTTTCCTCCGTTTTATGAGCTGTGGAGAAGAAGTTCCTGTAAAATAGTCTAATAGGGGGTATAGGTGTTGTGTTAGTTGTATCTTCAGAGGTTGCATGGCGTTTCACTTTCCTTCTTATGATGTCTTCAATGAAACCATTGGAGAAGCCGTTGTTGACTAGGACCTGCCTTACTCTACAGAGTTCTTCGTCGACTTGCTTCCATTCTGAGCTGTGGCTGAGAGCACGGTCGACATAAGCGTTAACAACACTCCTCTTGTACCTATCTGGGCAGTCACTGTTGGCATTTAGGCACATTCCTATGTTTGTTTCCTTAGTGTAGACTGCAGTGTGGAAACCTCCGCTCCTTTCCATGACTGTTACATCTAGAAAGGGCAGCTTCCCATCCTTCTCCATCTCGTAAGTGAAACGTAACACAGAATTCTGCTCAAACGCTTCTTTCAGCTCCTGCAGATGTCTGACATCAGGTACCTGTGTAAAAATGTCGTCAACATACCTGCAGTATATGGCCGGTTTCAAGTTCAAGTCGACTAAGACTTTTTCCTCAATAGTACCCATGTAGAAGTTTGCAAACAGGACGCCTAGGGGAGAACCCATAGCGACCCCATCTACTTGCTTATACATGTGCCCATCCGGGCTCAAGAAGGGTGCCTCCTTAGTACAAGCTTGGAGTAGTTTCCTCAGGATATTTTCTGGCATGTCAAGGGGAGTACAGGCCGGGTCTCGATACACTCGGTCCACTATCATCCCGATTGTTTCATCCACAGGTACGTTGGTGAACAGTGATTCTACGTCCAACGATGCTCTTATCCCTGTAGCCCGTGTTCCCCGCAGTAAGTCAACAAATTCCTTCGGGGATTTCAGGCTGAAGTTGCACGGGACATAAGGAGTCAGTAAGCCGTTGATTCGTTTCGCCAGTCTGTACGTGGGTGTGGGTATCTGGCTGATAATTGGCCGAAGTGGGTTTCCAGGCTTATGCGTCTTGACGTTTCTACCCACTTGAATTCTACCCACTTCAAGACTCCGCTCCAATATAGAAACATCAAGAAATATGGGCCAATAGGCCTTCTGCAGTTACAGATCTATTCTTCCTTTAGCTTATACCCATTGTTTCGTGTTCTGTGTTTGTTCTCACCTCACCCCAAACCATTGTAACATGTCACCTCACCCAAATGCAGTATAAAAAAAGAAAAGCTGTTTAAAACTCTGTTCAGTGTGTTGTAATAAAGTCTTTGAAAATGTAATAAGTTTTACGAAACGCGCTCAAGTGTCGCGTCAGACTAAGAAATAAAGAATGAATTTTGGAAGAATTGATTTTTCATTTACCGTCATCAGTAAAAACAAACATAAGGAAAAATTGAGAAAATTCGTGTTAGAATATTAATCTTACTTTTTCGGTCATATTTAATAACATTATAATATATATATAATATATATATATATATATATATATATATATATATATATATATAGCAATCTTTCTTGCAAACATATGTTGTTGAATATGACCGAAAGGGTAAGATTAATGATTCTAACACCAATCTTTTTAATAATTCTTATGTTTTTCTTCGGACGTGAAGAAGAAAAAACAGCCCTGGTTCCTCGTCATGTTGGATGTAATCGAGGTTTGAACAGTCTTGTGAGGGTCATCTGCGTGGCTAGTAAAATATAATAATAATCCATCTATATATACATCTATACATAAACCAACAGGGATACATATACACACACACACACCAGCTTTCATCGTGCTAGCAATACCCTCTGAAGCTGTGGAAATAACAAAGCAGCTCTGCAAGAGGTTCTAACTTTCTAACTGAAATTCGTGCTAAAGTATATTTGATTCAAAGAATAATTTAGTTCATATATTATGATTGCATGCCCATCTTGTGAGCGGAAGTTGGACCCCATAGCCATCCTGTGAGCGGAAATGGACCCCATACCCACCCTGTGAACGGAAGTGGACCCCCATATCCATCCTGTGAGCGGTAATGGACCCCATACCCACCCTGTGAACAGAAGTGGACCCCCATACCCATCCTGTGAGCGGAAAGTGGACCCCATACCCATCCTGTGAGCGGTAATGGACCCCATACATGCACATGGGTTCAGAAATTAAACCCTAACATTCGTTTAGGCAAGCTGATAAGCTTATTAGTGTGTAAACATATCAACAGTGTAACAATCTTGCTCTAATCAATATTTTGCTCGTTTAGCTAAACTTACACGAAGGTTACAAACGGGTACAGAAACTCTATGCCAATACCCACTGGGCTAATTTACTCTTGAGGTACACTAACCACAAATTTCATTGCCTCAAATGCATGAGTTACAGTGGGAGTTAATTACGACTGTAGGTAACATTACGGTACACTGTCATGGGAGAAGGAGAGGGCCACTGTCATGGGAGAAGCAGAGGGCCACTGTCATGGGAGAAGCAGAGGGCCCACTGTCATGGGAGAAGCAGAGGGCCACTGTCATGGGAAGAAGCAGAGGGCCACTGTCATGGGAGAAGCAGAGGGCCACTGTCATGGGAGAAGGAGAGGGGCACTGTCATGGGAGAAGCAGAGGGCCACTGTCATGGGAGAAGGAGAGGGCACTGTCATGGGAGAAGGAGAGGGTCACTGTCATGGGAGAAGAGAGGGCCACTGTCATGGGAGAAGCAGAGGGCCACTGTCATGGGAGAAGGAGAGGGCCACTGTCATGGGAGGAGGAGAGGGCCACTGTCATGGGAGAAGCAGAGGGCCACTGTCATGGGAGAAGCAGAGGGCCACTGTCATGGGAGAAGCAGAGGGCCACTGTCATGGGAGAAGGAGAGGGCCACTGTCATGGGAGGAGAGGGCCACTGTCATGGGAGAAGGAGAGGGCCACTGTCATGGGAGAAGGAGAGGGCCACTGTCCATCCATATCCCAGAAAATCCTCAACATCGGGAAGGGGAAGAGGAGACTAACAAGTGTGGGTGGATGAGACAGTGGCAAGTGTGAGAAATAATCACTCGAGTCAGTGTGAAATACACAACGAGGAAGCCACGACAGTTCTCCATAAGACTGGACCCGACAGAAGCCAGTTTTATGGAGTACGGACCGATGGTTGCAGAGGCAGCCACGAGGGCGACCAATATAGCAGGCAGGGGAGAAGTGGAGGCAGGCAGGGGGAGGCAGGCAGGGGAAGACCGGCAGCAGAAGGTAGGAAGGGAAAGCAGGCAGGGGAAGGCAGTGGCAGGCAGGGGAGAGGCAAGGAGTGATGAATCATAGCCATGTGCTGGCCACACATAAACATAACATGCCAGGGTGAGCCACAATTAATCACCTCCAGGAGGAAAAATACAACAGAAGCAGGGCGGAGCCTCTTCTCATCATGTTGACACAGACACCATCGCCGCAAGGTGGAGTCGTCTGGGCGGCAGTGCCAGGCACCTCGGGGGGAAGGAGTGTCCTCTGGGCGGCAGTGCCAGGCACCTCACGATGGGAATATGGCACACTATCAATCATAATTCATACTTGACACACTACTCTCCATTCACAGCGTGTCACTTGTATGAGAGCCTGATGGCGTGGGCACACAGGGAGGTGGGTAGTACCGAGGGCTGGGGTAATATGGTCAAGACATTACGGATAGTGAGGGCGGGCGGGTGTAGCTAACTGTGGAGCTATGGTAATGACTCGCATACAGTGAATGATGAGGTGTCCACGCGACGGGGGGAATAGCTTATTCCTCTGACCATTACTCTCTCTACGAGCGCCAGGCCGCATTCACACGAGGCCAAGAGTTACTTTACTCACTTTGAGGCCAAGAGATACTTTACTCACTTTGAGGCCAAGAGATACTTTACTCACTTTGAGGCCAAGAGATACTTTACTCACTTTGAGGCCAAGAATTACTTTACTTCTTGGCTTTACTCATTCACATGAGTAAAGCCAAGACCCAACCAAAGCTGCTCCACAACCACATCAGGAGGAAAACAGCAGTGAAGGAACAAGTGATGAAACTGCGAAAAGGGGAGAACAGATACACAGAGAATGACAAGGAGGTGTGTGAAGAACTCAACAAGATATTCCAGGAGGTCTTCACAATAGAACAAGGAGAAGCCCCTGCACTAAATGAGGAGGAGGCAAACCAAGCAACCTTGGAGGAATTTGACCTCACCAGTGATGAGGTCAAAAGGTGTCTTCTGGAGCTGGATGTAACAAAGGCTGTTGGGCCTGAAAAGGACGGTGCAGAGGCACTAAGTGTGCCACTCTCTATGGTGTATAACAGGTCACTGGAAACAGGAGACCTACCAGAAAGTGGAAGACAGCTAACGTAGTCCCAATATACAAGAAGGGTGACAGGCAAGAGGCACTGAACTACAGGCCAGTTTCCCTAACTTGTATACCATGCAAGGTGATGGAGAAGATCGGAGGAAAAGGCTCGTAGAGCATCTGGAGGGAAATAACTTTGTAACACACCACCAACATGGGTTCAGGGATGGTAAATCGTGCCTCACAGGTTTAATAGAATTCTATGACCAGGAAACAAAAATTAGGCAGGAAAGAGAAGGGTGGGCCGACTGCATTTTCCTGGACTGTCAGAAAGTCTTTGACACAGTACCAATAAAAGGCTGTTAAAAAAGTTGGAGCACAGGCAGGAGTAAAAGGGAAGGTGCTCCAGTGGACAAGGGAGTACTTAAGCAACAGGAAACAGCGAGTGACGGTGAGGGGGGTGGGGGAGACATCAGAGTGGCGAGATGTCACCAGCGGAGTCCCACAGGGCTCAGTACTTGGACTCATTCTGTTTCTAATATATGTAAACGTTTCTAATATATGTAAACGAATCAAAACGGATGAAGATAGACAGAGACTACAGGATGACCTGGACAAACTGGAGGAATAGTCTAGAAAATGGCTGCTAAAGTTCAACTCATGAAAGTGTAGGTAATGAAGTTAGTCGAAGGAAGCAGGAGGCTGAACACAAGGTATCATCTGGGAGGTGAAATCCTGCAAGTGTCAAATAGAGAAAGATCTGGGGTTGATATCAATCGAACCTGTCCCCAGAGGCCCACATCAAAAGAATATGATCAGCGACATATGCTAGACTGGCCAACATAAGAACTGCCTTTAGAAACTTGTGTAAGGAATCGTTCAGGACCCTGTATACCACTCATGTAAGACCAATCCTGGAGTATGCAGCTCCAGCCTGGAGTTCCATACCTAGTTAAACACCAGACAAA